>JAFFST010053726.1:233720-267567 GCA_022414735.1 Noturus placidus | reverse complement strand
AGAGAAATTGAACTCAGCCACAGTTATAGTATGTTATAACAAGGAGGGCAATCACTTTTTCACACAGGGCCATGATCGTTTGGATTTTTTTTCACCTTTAATAATAAACACCTTCATTTACAAATTGCATTTTGTGTTTACTTGTGTTGTCCTTGACTATTGTTTAAATTGGTTTGATGTTCCAAAACACTTAAGTGTGACAAACATGCAAAGGAACAGGAAATGAGAAAGGGGGCAAGCACTTTTTCACACCACTGTAAGTGCCGTGGGTTTGGACTGATCATGATCCTTGACAAATTTTCTTTGGACTTTGGAGTCGTTTATTGTATTCAACTGAAAATGTTGGTGTTTAAGGTGGAATTTTAATTATCTGTGTGTGTATGTAGATCTTCGAGCAGGTCCTCAGTGAGTTAGAGCCTCTGTGTCTGGCTGAACAAGATTTCATCAGCAAGTTCTTTAAACTGCAGCATCAGCCAGCAGCAGCTCAGGTATGTGTGCATGTGTGCGAGTGTATGTATTACAGGTTGAAAGATTAATTGGTTTTGCTGATTAATCAGCTCAGATAAACAACTGCTGGAACTATCAGTTATCAGCAAAAATCCACACCGATAGTTTTTCCTGGTTGCGTCCGCTGTTATTTTACAGTATGAGAGCGGTCTCTAGAGGCGAAATAAAATCTATCAATGGCTAATTTTTTTGTTTGGTTTAAAGTGATATTATTTTTTTTAAATTGAATTTATATGTCTATTTTTATTTGTTATTTGGAGTGTTACTTTTGGTGCAGTTTGGATCTATATCTTTCATTCACTTTAATATTTATTAATAGTTAATATTTATTAATAGTTAATATATATTAATATTTAATTTTAAAAAAGTATATTACAGTTTCACTGTACAGTTAATACTGTTTGTTTTTGTAATAAAGTTAAGCAATATTTTACTCTTGAGTGTTATGTTTTCATTCAGTATCTATTTTAAAAACTATCCGGTGATTAATCCGTTATCGGCAGATACCGCCTGATGTAGTTATCGGTAAAATCCACTAATGTGTCAAAATCGGTCGACCTCTAACGTGTGTGTGTGTGTGTGTGTCTTTTTGGTGAGTTTAAGCCGCATACCAATATTATTATGGATGTTCATTAGGGAGAAACCCCGGATGACCTTGATGGAACGCTTCAGTCCAGACCAGCCAGCGAGCACAGACACTCCATATCATCAGAGTAAGTGAGCACTTGTATCTCCCCACTCGTACCGTACTTCATCATGGAAGAGATTGTCAATCCATGTTTAGCCAACGTGTTCCGTATCCAGTTTTAGTCTTTGTGACATCCAGCCCAATATTCATTTGACTTTTTTATTTTTCTGATGGTGGCTTAGTGGTGAGCACGTTTGCCTCACACCTTCAGGGTTGGGAATTCAAATCCCTCTTCTGCCTGGTGTGTGCAGAGTTTGTAGGTTCTCCCATGTTCCCTCCTTCCAAAGACTGAGGCTCAGTTGTAGGCTGATTGGCATCTCTAAATTGTCCTTAGTGTGTGATCGTGCCCTGCGATGGGTTGGTACCTTGTCCAGGGTGTTCCCCAACTTGTGCCCCCCACCTTGTGCCCCGAGTTCCCTGGGATCGGCTCCAAGCTCCCCGTGACCCTGTGTAGGATAAGCGGTACTGAAAATAGATGTCTGGAGGGATGGTTGGATTTTCTGTCTTTTACTTTCTTTTCACCTTCATCTACAATTATTCACAATCCCTCTTTCCTTCTTTGGCGCTCTCTCTCAGCAAGGACATGGTGCGGCAGATGATGAATAAGATCTTCCACAGCATTGAGACTGAACTTAACAGTCTTATCGCGCTGGGCGATAAAATCGACAGCTTCAACTCGCTCTACATGCTGGTGAAGATGAGCCATCATGTGTGGACGGCTGAGAACGTGGACCCCGCGTCTTTCCTCAGCACCACGCTGGGCAACGTGCTGGTCACCGTCAAGAGGAACTTCGACAAGTGTATTGTGAGTCGAGGGTCACCGGCAGCTTAGATAGCTAACAATGCTGTAGTGACACAGTTTAGTGTGCTTTAATCTGGAAGAATTGTAGAATGAAGTAACCAATCTCTGTTAATGCCAGAAAAAAGTTATTTATATTTTCTCTCAGAAATGTTGGTCATTATTTTCTCACACCTTATGAAACTTTTTACAGTCAGCTCCAGAATTATTTGAACCCTTGGTAAAGATAATAATTAAATTATGACATAAAGCCGAAGTTAACGTGCTGTCGGTTTTCACATTTGCGTATATATTTTTGCCCTCAGTCTGGTCAGATCAGGCAGATGGAGGAGGTAAAGATCTCTAAGAAGAGTAAAGTGGGGATCCTGCCGTTCGTCACAGGCTTTGAGGAATTTGCCGAACTGGCTGAGACCATTTTCCGTAATGCAGAGCGACGAGGTGACCTGGATAAAGCGTACGTCAAACTCATCAGAGCTGTCTTCATGAACGGTGAGACTCTTAGCCCAGTCAGATTGTTCGTCATTTAATGGATACATTGAGTGGCTGTTTATAATTGGAGATGTGATTGATTTTTTTCACTTTTTTTTTTTAATCACGTAGTCAGATTTAAGTGGTTTGTGGTAGTCTATACGTTTGCTCTGATCTGTAATACAGTCAGGTGAATATGAATAAATATCAGCTGCTCATTATTGTGTCTTTGTCTGATCGGGAGTAGTGGAGAAAGTGGCCAACGAGAGTCAGAAAACCCCCCGCGATGTTGTGATGATGGAGAACTTCCACCACATATTCTCCACTCTTTCACGCCTCAAGATCTCGTGTCTGGAGACTGAGAGAAAGGAGGCCAAGCAGAAATACACCGACCATCTTCAGTATTATGTTATTAACTCGCTGGGCCAGCCACTGGTGAAACTCAATGTAAGGAGAATACATTTTCAGGAATTCTTCTTTCTAAAATCACTAAAAATGACCATCAGCAAATTAGAGCTGTGAGTTAGTGTGATCACAGTTGTACTGAAATTTCATTTCTATTAGTGTCTGTGAAGGTCCGTGTAAGAGACGTAGTGAAAAAACCTATTAGAAGTTCTATAAATGTATTCACTTTGTGTGTGTAGCTCTTTTTTGAGGGGGTGGAGGCGCGTGTGGCTCAGGGTGTGAGGGAAGAGGAGGTGAGCTACCAGCTGGCTTTCAACAAACAGGAGCTGAGGAAGGTGATTAAAGAATACCCAGGAAAAGAAGTGAAGAAAGGCCTGGACAATCTCTACAAGAAAGTGGACAAGCACCTGTGTGAGGAAGAAAGTCTTCTACAAGTGAGTGATCCGAATCCACTTCATTTTGGCCCATGGAAAGTTTACTTTTCTTTTATTGTCCATTAGTGAATTGGGGCCCAAGCACCAAGGGTTCGAAGAATTATATATGTAAGGACTATTATTATTATTATTATTATTATTATCATTATTCTTTAGTCATTTTTGAGGTGCTCAAAACATGGATATGTTGACATCATGCTAAAAAATTCACAAATCTTGGCACACATCAGAAGTGCTGGCTATCAGGGACTGGTAGCCAGCACTTCTGATGTGTGTGCCAAGATTTGTGTTTTGTCAGCATGATGTCAGCATATCCATAATGCTATATTGAGAACGTATTTGTGATGTCTTAAAATGTGTTTTGAGAGATCAATTAATTTGCGCCACACAAACAGGAAGTGTTGAATACTTCCACTGTACATCACGTTCACATGTCCGTTCAGTGATGGTGCATGCACATGCTTTGGCATGCATGGTGGCTTAAGGGTTAGCATGTTTGCCTCACACCTCTGGGGTTGGGGGTTTGAATCCCGCCTCTGCCCTGTGTGTGTGGAGCTTGCATGTTCTCCTTGTGCTCCAGGCTTTTCCTCTGGGTATTCTCGTTTCCTTCCCCAGTCCAAAGACCAAAGTTTGTAGGCTTATTGGCATTTCCAAATTGTCCGTATTGTGTGTGTGATTGTGCCCTGCGATGGGTTGGAACCCCGTCCAGGGTGTCCCCCGCCCTGAGTTCCCTGGAACATCACTGGAGTGTGAAGTCATAGCACATGCCACATATGCTGCTCCAAATTAAAACGCCTTCCTACGTTCCTGCCCTTGGTGTTTCGGCCCATAAATTGCTGCTTGTGGCCTAAATTTAGTGTAATGATGCAGCTTTTTTCTAGGATGAAGATAAAATAAATGGTGTTGGGGACCGAAAACAAACCATTGATGATGTCTTTCAATATAAATTTCTTTTGACTAGGTGGTGTGGCACTCCATGCAGGACGAGTTCATCCGGCAGTATAAGCACTTTGAGGGGCTGATAAATCGCTGCTATCCCGGCTCAGGCATCACCATGGACTTCACCATACAGGACATGCTGGAGTACTTCTCCAGTATCGCCCAGTCCCACTAGAACTGGAATAAAACGTGAGCGAGGAAGAGCTGTGCAAACGCGCTCGCTCGTGTGTGTGTGTGTGTGTGTGTGTGTGTGTGAGAAACCGTTGAGGGATCGATTACAATGTTAGCATTATGAAAGGTTATAGAGCGCAGTCTAATCTGTGTACATATACTAAAGCACTAAAATCATTTTTGTCTGTGAAATGTATTCATCAGCTTTTTTTTTGTTTTGTTCAAATCTCTGACTAAACCCTAACACTGGACCCTCTTGTATGATATATATAAAATCAGACAGTTACTCTAAATCATTGCAATGACTGAATTTCCTTATTTTTCTGGTTTTTGAACACTCACCCACATTAAAGCTATGTTAATCTCCTTAAACGATGCCAAATGTTAAGAAATAATAAAAAAAATCTCAACATGTATTTCTGGAATTATTTAAATACTGTTTTTACTTTTCTGTTCAGTTTGGGAGAATAAATGCACCGTTATGAGAATTAAACATGCATTGGATTAGCTTTTTTTTGTTTTGTTTTAAACTCCTTGAGTCTACTCCCCCAATTCATTACCGACCGTTTTCACAAATCTCCGAACCCAGGATCTCTGGTGGCCCGTAATGTGTGGTTTTGTTCCCCCCGCAGCATTGGTCTGGTTTCAGACTCACTTGATTCTATCGAACCCCGGTGCATTTGCATTCATCTTACGTCATCACAAATGCTCATGGAGAACACAGGACTCGCCATATTTATTTTGGTGATATTATGCACAGCCATGGAGCTCTTCTGCGTCCCACAACGTTCCCCTGCCACTCGTGCTACACGTGTGTTGTGGAAACTAATGATGTCGACATCGGGAAAAAACACTTTACTTCCTGAACGCGTTCACATTCACTGGAATCACAGCACAGTTCCAGTGCAACCGAACTCGGACCACTTCCTACAGGTAGGCTCGGGTTCGGCACCACGGTAACCGCTTTACATTCAGACTGTGCTCTGTTTCAGACTAAACTGCCAGTGTGAAAGCCTCCTGTAAAATCACAAAATGTCAGTTTTCCAAACAGGTTTTCTCAGCCACTTAGTACGCTTTGTTTAAACTAATATATTTAATAATGTTCTAAATATCTTCCAGGTTATGTGTCTTTTTCTAAACCGACTATTGCACCTTTAACTTGGAGAAAATCAAACTGCCCTGAATCTCCCCCAAAACAACTCCTCTCCACCCCCACCTCATCATACAGCAACTACATTTCCCACAATTCCCCTTTTCCAAATGACTTTTTTTTTTAACCCTCCCCCCACGCCACCGAGTACTGAAGTCAGAACTCTGTGTGTACCGACAGCTGAATGGACTCGCGCTAACTTGGCCAGGTTCGCTCTGTTTGTTGAAAGGCAGTGAGTTCGGGACAGACTGAGAGCGTTTCTACGCCATGGCCGCTCGGAACCCGGAGTGCGGGGCGCGCGGCGCGAGCGGCTCCTCAGTGCTGCGCTTCAGTCCGGCAGTGAGCTCGCGCTCCACGCACCGCCGCCACCACTCGGCCCTGTTGCCCTCCGTGCTCACGTTCGCCGTGATCGTGGCATCCGGAGGCCTGCTGCTGCTCATCGAGAAGGGATTGCTCAACGGAATGCACACTCCATCTCCTCTGGCGAACGGCAGGAAGCCCGAGTACCAGCTCGCGCCGCGGGACCCAGCTGTGGACGTGGAATCGCAGGTATTTGGCGCGTTAGCCACCGGAAACCGAGGAGCCCCAGCTGTGGGCTACCCTAGATACACACGTAGCGTTTTTGTCTCCCAGTTTCCGGTCCTTCACGAATATTCATTTTAGCATCAGCAGCACTTTTTATTATTTATTATTTTTATTTTTACACAGTCCGAACTTTCTTTGCCCTGAGCCTGTAACCACAACTTCTTTACACTTTATTTCAGGAATCAGTGCAACTTCTCTCTCACACACACACACACACACACATCTGTATATTAGTCAGAACTCAAGATGGACTTTTTTTTTTTTGCTTAATCATCAGTTTATACTAAATTATCCACATTCAGGTCAGTAATTAGGCTTACACTGCAATGACGTAATCATTCATTGTGATCAGCAGCCCCTTGATTCTGCTTTACACAGCTCTCGAACCATGGGCTCTTAAAACCCATCTTAAAACGGATTATTTATTTATTTGTTTGTTTATTTGTTTATTTTCGCCCTGGTTCACTGGTCAGTATAACCTCATCCAAAACCCACTATAGTTAAGAGTTCGTGGCTCTTTTTAGTCATCATAATCAAAGAAATGACCAAAAAAATGTTCCTGGCGCTGATTTCTAATCATGACATCATTAACATGTTCCTGTGGTGTAGGTACTGTGCAGAAGAATAGCAGTTTTATTCCATAGCATTAAAAAAAAACAAAAAAACCCAGACGAGTCCACTATTTACTCACATTTCTAATGAAATAAACGCTGTAGTATTTGAACTATTTGCTCACCTTCACCTTCTGGGATGTTTTCTTCTTCCTTTGGGTTCTCTTTGGATTCCCTGTCTGTTTGTGGTGACTCCATCTAACCTCCATGTCCACTCAGCACTCCTCCGTATGTCTTTATGGCCTACACACAGATCACACGGTCATCTGAAAGGGTTGGGTGTTAGGTACTCAAAGTCATAATGATTTGAATACTTTTACACACAACAGGTTCAAGATGAAGATGTGAGTTTGATTCTGTTTAGACCATGAGGCACATCAAGTCATGGCCATCCCATCCATACACACACGTATACAGTGGACATACTGTAACTATTGTACCATATAGAAGACTAAACAGGTGCTACACAGGATTTCTGTGTTGTTCAGTGGTACATGAGTAAAAACATGAGCATCAGGATGTCACTAGTCACTACATGGTTTTGGAGTACCAGCATGAGCTGTGTGACATGGACAAAATGTCTTGTTTCTTGTTTCTATTGATGTCTACATGACTAACATGTAGCAAATGTAGGTAAATTAGTGCTTGCAATCTCATTCGGTTTGGGGATTGTTCCAGAAAGAGTGGCTTGGAAAGCCTAAACTTGATAAGGTGACTTATTCAAATCCAGGACCAGCAGAAAACAGATTACACCTCGACCCCAGATAGACCGAGTCAGGATTAAAAGTTGTCATCAGTCAAGTGCTGAGAATGCACTTAATTATGGCCTGCGCGTAAGCGACCATGACCAAGATACGGCAGTTAATGAAGATGGGGAAAAAAATTAATGAAGTGAAATGGTAAATAGTCTGCAATTTTACAGCGCTTTACATTGGGTCTCATTCACACACACACACTCGCACACCAATGGTAGCAGAGCAGCCATGCAAGGCGCTAACGTGCCCTCGGGAGCAACTCGTGGTTCAGTGTCTTGCCCAAGGACACTTCGGTATGTGGAGTCACGTGGGCTGGGACTCAAACCACCAACCCTACCATTAGTGGACATCCCACTCTACCACCTGAGCCACAGCTGTCATAGAAATCATGCGTGACTAGTTTTTTCAGCATGAGAACAATGTTTTTGTGTTGTTTCTTTTGCTTTTTTTAAGCACAGACATGTGGCATAGTTTTTATCTGTTAACTTAAAACAAAAAAGTCATTTGGTGAACAAATGTGATGGCATGACCGACTGATGAGATTCTAGTCTCATTTGTAGACTGAAAACAGGGATTTATAATACAGCTTGGATATTTTAGGCCACACAGTATTGACCTTATTTTAAGTATCTAAAGTTGTGTAGAAACTGCAAAATGTAGGAGTAATGTACTGCTTGTGTTAGCAGTGTTGACTGGCTCTAGCTAAAGAAGGCCATTTTGGTGTGAGACTGGGGCTTGTGCACAGTGTTCCAAAATGAATCATGGTGAGACGTGGACACAAACGCGATGCTAGTTTATGCACCGTCGGCCAAAACTTTCATGGCTCGACTATTGTAAAAACAACGTCTATGTAATGCATCACGAACACGTCAAATATGTTTTGGTCACTTCTGTTGATTCGGTTTCTAAAACAATCAGAATGGCTACTTCTCAAAAAGTAAATTACAGCGACGTCATGATAAATCGGTGAATTTCCCTTTTAAGATCTTTTAAAATAATTTTCTTTTCTACAGCCTTTTTTTCCACAACAGACATAGTCGAAGCTTCAGACTACTGAAATCTAGATTCCGATGCTCTATTTCAGGCAGTTGTTACATAAACACCTTTTAGTACTATTTAATGTTAAGAAAATATTTATGTAAATCAAAAATCCTTCCACAGAAGCTAGAGGAACTGGGAGATTGAGGAACAGAGATTTTATTGAAATGCTTAGTGTAAATACTGTCTCTGTTTAAAATCTGTTTTGTTCATGCTTTTTTTTAAATCTTTCTTTAACTTGGTGCTGCAGAAATGGGAAATGGTGAACAGGACAGCTTGTAGGTTTCTTGAGCTTATGTCATGCTCTGTCCTGGCTGTGGCGCAGGAACAATACTTAAACGTGTACAATTTAGGAAGTAGATAGAGGGATAGACGGATGCGGTTCTCTAGGATTGCTGGTTCATTACCTGTAATCAGCATTTCCCTACCATGTCAACACATTTGAAAAGCTTAATTTATATCAATCTTAGTGGGGGCACAGGGTTCGAATTCCGCTTTTGCACGTTCTCCCAGCGCTTCAGGGGTTTCTTCGCCCAGCGTCAATAGCACATCAAGTTCAACCTGGTCTTGGTCAGGCTTTTTACATTTACATTTATTCATTTAGCAGACGCTTTTATCCAAAGCGACTTACACACCAATGGTAGCAGAGCTGCATGCAAGGTGCTAGCTTGCCATCGGGGGCAACTTAGGGTTCATTGTCTTGCCCAAGGACACTTCGGCATGGGATCACCCGGGCCGGGATTCCAACCACCAACCCCACGATTAGTGGATTAGTGGACAACCCGCTCTACCGACTGAGCCACAGCCGCCCTTTTTATGTTTCATGTCCTAGCAGAACACAACGTTGACACTCCCATGTTCCAGGGTGCATGCGGGCAAATTTGTGTGAGACTCGTTCGACAAGAAACGATCCTTAATAATCCTTATCATTTGGACCAACCAACAGGTGAACCATCAAAACAGGCAAACTCTGGCTGAATTGCACATCCAGTTAATGGAAAAGTAAGCATTCAGCATCATCTATCATGACTTCTAGTGGCAAGCTAAACTTTGTTTTATGGCTGAGTTTAAACAGTGCTAGTACGCTAACTTGTTCCCTATGATGTCAGGATACGGTAGTTAGCTAAACGTACGATACAATAGTCTTTATTGTCCAATTTCTCAGAAATGATTGTCCGTCGCCATTCTGTTCTACATCCGAGTACAAATAGCGTTGCATAAAAGGGCTAATCACTGATACATTGGTCTTCATGAATTTGAAAGCAATTGAAACAGACATTAAAGTGTAAAAGTTGAGGACCTTTGAAGATCAGCATTTTAGGGCTCAATATCTCAAAGTTGTCAGACAGAAAATTCCAAACATCTGGAAAGTCTTTTAACATTGCCATCACAGAAGTGGTATACTATGTAGCCACTTGTAGGACCCCAGTAGACAGATTTCTTCTAAGTGGCCCATGTTTTGAATATTACAGTATATCCTTTTAACCAGCTGTCGGACATGGCTAGTTGTTAGCCCAGATATAGCGTTAATATTTTATCATCGTTGTTGAATGTATCCTTCCCTCTTGATAACCGCCTCCTTTTCTTCAGATTTTGCAGGATATCCGTAACCGCACGATCAGGGCGATGTGTGGCCATGAGAATACCGCTCACAGCGTGTGGTCTCTCAACTCGGCGCAGAGGAAAACCCTGTTGAAGCACATCCTGGTGAATGAGAAGCATCGCTTCCTTTATTGCTATGTGCCCAAGGTGGCCTGCTCCAACTGGAAGCGAGTACTGAAGGTGTTGAGTGGTGCGTTGCCTGACGTCCACATTCAGGTGAAGATGGACCACCACGCCGACCTGCGCTTCCTCTCCGACTTCTCGCCTGAGGAGATCCGCCACCGTTTGAGCCACTACTTCAAGTTCATGTTTGTGCGTGAGCCGATGGCACGCCTGCTCTCTGCTTACCGGAACAAGTTCGGTGAGATCAAGGCCTACCAGCACAAATATGGCACGGAGATCATCCGGCGTTACCGGAAAGGTTATGCAAAGAATAACCTGAAAGTAGCTGGGGACGACGTGACATTTGCAGAGTTTGTGCGCTACCTGCTGGACGAGGACCCTGAGCGCATGAACGAGCACTGGATGCCCATATACAACCTGTGCCAGCCGTGCGCTGTTCAGTACAACTTTATCGGCTCGTATGAGAGGTTAGAGAGCGACGCGGCACACGTGTTGGAGCGCATCGGTGCGCCACAGCACGTGCAATTTCCCGAACGTCAGGCGTGGTATAAACCTGTTACAAAGGAAACGTTGCATTATTATCTATGTACTGTTCCTCAGAAGCTTCTTCGGGAACTTTTGCCAAAATATATTCTAGACTTTTCTCTTTTTGGTTATCCTCTGCCCAACATCACCACAGAGTACTGTCGACACTAGCAGATACTTGACCTACAGTGGGGGAAAAAAGTATTTGATCCCCTGCTGATTTTGTACGTTTGCCCACTAACAAAGAAATGATCAGTCTGTAATTTTAATGGTAGGTTTATTGGAACAGTGAGAGACAGAATAACAAAAAAATCCAGAAAAACGCATGTCAAAAATGTTATAAATTGATTTACATTTTAAAGAGGGAAATAAGTATTTGACCCCTCTGCAAAACATGACTTAGTACTTGGTAATGACTTTGTAATTACTTGATATTTTCAATGCCCTGGCTGAGGGAAGGAGGTTCTCACCCAAGATTTGATGGTACATGGCCCCGTCCATCGTCCCTTTGATGCAGTGAAGTTGTCTTGTCCCCTTAGCAGAAAAACACCCCCAAAGCATAATGTTTCCACCTCCATGTTTGATGGTGGGGATGGTGTTCTTGGGGTCATAGGCAGAATTCCTCCTCCTCCAAACACGGTGAGTTGAGTTTATGCCAAAGAGCTCTATTTTGGTCTCATCTGACCACAACACTTTCACCCTGTTGTCCTCTGAATCATTCAGATGTTCATTATCAAACTTCAGACAGGCATGTATATGTGCTTTCTTGAGTAGGGGCGCTGCGGATTTCAGTCCTTCACGGCGTATTGTGTTACCAATTGTTTTATTGGTGACTAAGTTTCTTGAGATCATTGGCAAGATCCTCCCGTGTAGTTCTGGGCTGATTCCTCACTTTTCTCATGATCATTGCAACTCCACGAGGTGAGATCTTGCATGGAGCCCCAGGCCGAGTGAGATTGACAGTTCTTTTGTGTTTTTTCCATTTGCGAATAATCGCACCAACTGTTGTCACCTTCTCACCAAGCTGCTTGGCAATGGTCTTATAGCCCATTCCAGCCTTGTGTAGGTCTACAATCTTGTCCCGGACATCCTTGGAGAGCTTTTTGGTCTTGGCCCTTTAAGAGTGTGCTCCTAATCTCAGCTCGTTACCTGAATAAAAGACACCTGGGAGCCAGAAATCTCTCTTATTGAGACGGAGTCAAATACTTATTTCCCTCATTAACATGCAAATTAATTTATAAAAATAAAAATTGTTTGTTTATCCTGTCTCTCACCGTTCAAATAAACCTACCATTAAATTTACAGACTGATCATTTCTTTGTCAGTCAGATTTCCATTTCGAAATCAGCAGGGGATCAAATACTTTTTCCCCCCACTGGAATAAGTCTTTTGTACAAATGCATATTATAGCAGTTTCCTTTTATGCAATCTGTGAAGTTACAGTATTTACAGTATAATACAGTCTGATTGAATTTTCCTCTACATCAACAAGACTTTGTACAGAATAGGGAATATATTTCACTCTGACCGGTGTTTTTGACTGCTATTTAAAAGATTAACCACTATTTCGCACTGGAACAGAGGCAAAGTTTCTAATAACTGAAATCTATTTTTATGGACACCATAACTAATGGTATTTGCCACACAGTTGAGGCAATTCAAGTTGTGCTGGGCACAAAGACTTTAAAAAAAAATATCGCATCAATAAGCACAAGAATTTTCATTATCAAGCGTTACACTTTCAAATGTCATTTATGTAGCTGTTTTCCTTGGTGTGTTCATTCCAGGATTTAAAGAAGAAGAAAAAACATGGGGGCAAGCAACATGATTCAGGGATGGTAGATCAGCATTGAACACGGGAATGTTTCTCTGCGTTAGAATATCCAAATGCCATCTGAAATTGTTCATGCGCCTTCCCAATGGCCAACATTAGAAACGGTTTCTGTTTGAAGCAGGAACAAATATCACTGTACATGCACATTTTATATACTGGACAATAGCACTATGCAAATACTCCTCAAACACATTAAGCCATATCCGGACAAAAAGAGTCCAGTCTTTGAGACTGTCTCGGCTTAAATCCCTGAAGTATGCAGTTTCACAACCAAAAAGGCTCTTTCCCTTTTGGTTGTGAATCTGCATTCTTAAGGGATTTATAGCCAGAGGAAATATGCTGAAGTCTATGGCTTAAGTTTATGGATAAAATAATCTCCAGAGTCATGAAAACTCTTTAAAAAATAATAATAAAAAAAATTCTACAAAGCCAAACCATGTACTGTACTGCATGACAGAACTGCTTACAAAAGTCATGATGAAAACTGACCATGATAGATGTTTAGAGGGGGAAAACAATAATGATTGCTGATGGTTTTGGGAAAACTTAGTGTAAATTAGCTGTTAGCTTCCATTCATTAGTAATTTAACAATTTTGGGGGGTATAGTGTTAAAGTCCTTAAAGGATCAAACATCCCATGTGATTTTTTTTTTTAATTAAAGGTTTGATTAGCAGTGGTTATTTCCTTCCATTCCGTTCTTGAATCTCCTTGTGTTACGTAAACATGCAGAAAAACAGGTGCTGTAAGAAACTAGGTACATTTTTATTCAAGTTAATAAGTTAATGATTCAAGTAAACACACAAAATGATTTATAATACAATTTGTATAATGCAGTTTGTAACACTGGCAACCCTGAGGACTTTGGCCATATCCCATTAAAAGATCTGCAAGCCATCTAAAACTAACATTTAACATAAAAATACTACAATGTACCTGCCAATCATATTACAAAAGTAAGTAGAATAAAAAAAATTACATAAAACATAAATAGTAACATACAAAAAAAAAAAAAATACAGCACCGAGTTAAATTCCTGCACAATATTTAAAATAACAAAAACAAATAAACGATGCATCTTTGTTTGGCTTTGGTGCCATGATCAGATCAGTGCATTTGTTTCCAAAAGAAATAATCTAGGGGTTTTCGTTCTCAATAAAATTCAACCCACAATGGAGTGAAGTGCTTTAAGCAGATACCAAATTCACAATAAGAGGGATGACATGAACAGCAAGTAACTCCCAGCGAGTAACTCCTGAATCTCACTTTCAAAAGTTTTATCTCTCTCTAGTCGTTCACATTTCTGAAATGAAGCACAATTAAGTCTAAGATGAGACACTTCAGTAAGATATAAAATATAAACCACATCCCAAGTGTCATGTCCAATCTTATGTTTGCATTATTGCTTTGTCATTAGTGTGATATGTTCATTTTTATTCTCCAAAAGTTTTTATACCTCACTAGTCCCGGAGTTGATTCTTGAGTTTACTTTTCATCAGCCAATTACTTCAGCTAAAATGAAGATGTCTAATTTAAGGTATAAAGTTAGTGAACTATTAAAAAAATAAATAAATAAACGTGTGTGTTGCACTGCGAAGGATTGGCATCCCATACAGGGTGTATTCCCACTTTGTGGCCAGCATTCACCACAACCCTGACCAGGAAAAACCGCTCACTGATGATGATGAATGACTTTGGTTAGTGCTAACTAGCTCCTAGCAGATTTAAAGCGTCATGACCCCAGTCGTATCCGATTTCCCTATAGTTGTCATGAGTTAATCCTTACTACCAACAAGCTTGTTTATTTTCTATTATTGTTGTTTTCACTTTCTAAGATGCTAAGTTTGAACTTTATTCAGACAGGTTTAATGGTGTAGAAACAATAAGCTCTATCCCCAAAACAGTGCTCGCTCTCTATGTATGTGTGTGTGTGTGTGTGTGTGTGTATATATGTGTGTGTATTTGTGTATATATATTTATATATATACACACACACACACACACACATATATATCCATCCCTATTTTATGAAACTGTTTCAAATGATAGAAAGAAATACACTAATACTAGAAGACTAAACAAAAAGATTCCAATGAAAAAGTTTGCATTTCCCATTCTGAATGCAATATAAATAACTTGTTTGCTCAACCAGTGCCTTTATAACTGCCTCCAGCCTCTTTCATATCCTCCGAACATCTTTTGGACAGCTTCCCAGCATATTCTTCCTGACCTATCCGTTAGAACCAAACAATGAGAACGTTTACATGGACAGCAGTAATCTAATTATTGACCTTACTCTGATTAATATAATAATGTGATTAAAGTGTTTACATGAGTCGCTTTTAGAATACTCCTGTCATTTACCCATTTTACATGTTTTAGATTAACAGCCCGTCATTACATCACCGCGCCACGCTGTCCGATGTCCCTCCAGAATTTCACGCATCAACATACAGTTCATCTTTGTTATGGTACCGTATACAGTTTTGGGTGTTTTTATTAAATTTTTTTAACGAACGCTTTGTGCAGTTAATTACTTGTCATGCTATTTGCGCTAATAGACAACTGCTTGAAGCCGTGGGCTGCATCTGAAACCGCGTACTTACCGTCTGTATAGTAGCTGAGATACATGTATTTTTCCCCACTACAGGCCTAAAGTAGGAAAGTATGCGGTTTGGGATGCAGCCGAACTCTCTTGTTCGCCGTAAAGCTTAAAACTGCCGGTGATCGTGTCCTGTCACAAAATGCGATTAAAACTCACACGACTTTCATAATGTGATTAAGGTGTTTACATGTCTGTAATACACGTCCATAATGTGACTAAAACAGGAGTACTCCGCCTGTCTTAATTTTATTATTGCTTACTTCGATTATAACCTTAATTATTTTAAGGTAATTAGAAATTGCTGTTTACATGGTAGTTTCTTAATCAAAGTATGGTCTTAATAGGGTAAAGAGTGGATTATTGTTGTCCATGTAAACGCATTGATTGTCTTAAAACTATTTTCCTGTTGATATTGCCATATGTTTTAGCTTGTGCACCTGCTGCAGGATACGGTCTACGGTTTAGCAACATGAACAACACTAAATACTCACTTGTCACATATGTTTGTTCAAGCTGATTTGTTTATTTGCATTATAGCCTCTCAGATTATGAAAATTCATTTTCGTTCGAAGAATCATGATGTGCGTTTACACACAACAAAGTCGTGTTTAAAAGTAACCCGTGTAAATGCAACACTCGCTCACTTTTCTGGTAATTTTTCAATTAAGCGCTCCGGTATGCGCAAGGCCGAAGGTTCAGGGGACGATGGGCGGGGACTGAGTGAGGTACTGAGAGGTGAGGAGCTACGCAGTGAAGTAAAAGACACACCCTGTCTTCGCATCTCCTGGACTGCCCTTTCCCTAAGAAAGATAGTGTGAGAAAGATGGGTTGAAGTGTCAGCCTGCCAGTACGAAATAGTGAATTAAACAAGTGAATTAGGTGGGACCGACAGTCTCACCGCTCAAAACGCTCGGTTGTCAGTTGCCTCTTCAGCACGTCCACTTCTGTCTGGAGCTGAGACATTTTTCCACGCAGCTGGGAAACTTCTCTAGCGTGACTTGCCCTGTATGAACCAAACACACAATAAACTTCAACTTTCTTTTACGAACAACAACTTCATTACTGCACGTAGCGGTTTAAGTTGTCCATAGAATAGACGGCACTGTTGACTGAACGTCATCGTCGTTAACCGTGCTGAGGTAGGAACCTTCATGCAATTATTCATTTAGCCAATCATGTGGCAGGAATGCAATGTATAAAATCAGGCAGTGACTGTTCAAGAGCTTCTATTAACGTTCACATCAAACATCAGAATGGGGAACAAATGTGGTCTCTGACTGTGGCATGGTTGTTGGTGCCAGATACATTAGTTGGAGTATTTCAGAAACTGCTGATCTCCTGGGATTTTCACACACAGCAGTATCTAGGATCTACATAGTAAGGTATGGAAAACAAAGATATCCAACGATAGTTCTGCAGGTGGAAACGACCTGAGGAGAATGGCCAGGTTGGTTTCAGTTGACAGGAAGGAAAACATAGTTTTATAGTGCTGTTAAAAAGTATTTGCCCCATCCCGATTTCTTCTGTTTTTGTGTAAATCTCATTCTAAATTGTTTCAGAAATGTAAAAAAAAATCTAACATAAAACAAAGGCAACCTGATTAAACACAAAATACAGTTTTTAAATTATTGTTATTTATTGAAGAAAAATGTTTATGTATAAAATACATATATGAAATATCAGCTCTGGGACTCCAAAGGACCACAGCTAAAGCCATTATCTCCAAATGGAAAAAAACCTCTGTGCAGTAGTGAACCTTCCCAGAAGTGGCCAACCTTCCAAAATTCCTCCAAGTGCACAACAACTATTCATCCAGCAAGTCACAACAGAACCAAGGACAACATTAAAGGACCTACAGACCTCTCTTGCATCAATAAAGGTCACTGTTCATGACTCCACTATCAGAAAGACACTGGGCAAACATCTGTGGAAAGCATCTCTGGAAGAGTGGTGAGGTGAAAACCACTGCTAACCCTGAAGAACATTAAGGCTCGTCTGAATTTTGCCAACACACACCTTGATGATCCTCAAACCTTCTGGGAGAATGTTCTGTGGACTGATGAGTCAAAAGTGGAACTGTGTGGAAGACAGGTGTCCCGTTAAATCTGGCATAAACCAAACACAGAATTCTACATAAAAAAAACATCATACCTATGGTGAAGCATGGTGGTGGAAGAATGATGGTGTGAGGATGCTTTGTTGCTTCAGGGCCTGGGCAACTTGCAATAATAAACTCCAAATGCCATAATTGAGGGAAACATGAATTCTGCTCTCTACCAGAAAATCATAAAGGAGAATGTCCGATCTTCCAACTGGATTATACAGCAAGACAATGATCCAAAGTCCACCTCTGAATGACTCAAACAAAGCAAAATTAAAAATTCAGTTCATGCTTGGAAACCCTCCAGTGTGGCTGAACTAAAGCGGTTCTGCAAAGAAGAGTGGGCCACAATTCCACCACAGCACTGTGAAAGACTGATATCCAGTTATCGGAAGAGTTTGGTTGCAGTTATTGCTGCTAAAGGTGACACAACCAGATTTTAGGTTTAAGGGGACAAATAGTTTCTCACATGGGTGATAGGTGTTGGGAAACTTTTTTTTGTTTTGCTTCAATAAAAAAAATGATAATAACTGTATTGTGTATTTACTCAGGTTGGCTTTGTTGTATTATGTTTGAAGATATAAAACTATTTAGTCTGAGATATACACAAAAACAGAAGAAATCAGGACAGCACAGTAACTCAAATAATGACTCTTTACAACTGTGGTGAGCAGAAAAGCATCTTAGCATGAACAAAACATCGAACGGGCTACAACAGAAGACTACATTCAGTTCCACTCCTTATCAGCCAAGAACTGGAAACTAAGGCTATGTTGGCCAAACTCACCCAAACTGGACAGTTGAAGACTGGAAAAACCTTCAACAGTACCAAACTCATACACCCTGTGGTATTAAGAAATTCTTGAATTTTTATGAACACTGGATGAGGTGGGTTTTCCCTTTCTGACCCTTACGTTTTGCTGTTTGCGAGAGCCAGTCGATCTTTGAGCACTTTCATCTCCGACTCCCTCTCACTTGCACTGAGGTGGTTCTGAAACTCTTTCTGTCGGTTGGTGGACAGCAGTGTCTCCAAGTTACGAACAGTCACCTTCTCGCTCGCCAGCTGTTTCTTCACGAGCTCCATCTCTGAACGTACATCCTCCAGCTCACCAGTCACCTTAAGGTACAGAACATGGACAACATTTAGTAACTTCTTCAGAGAGCTCCTGCTTGAATGAGAAGGTGGGATGGTTTGCTATTAACTGAATGTATATGTGAATGCTGAGAATCTGTATACACTACGTAAAGCTCACCCGCTCCAGCTCCATGCTCTTGGCAGCGAGTTGACGTGTGGTCAGCTCTTTGCTGGAGTCTAGTTTAACACAGAGCTCTCGTACAGAGGCGAGATCAGCTAGCACCGATGCCTTCTCAGCACGTGCTGACCGCAGCTCCTCCTCCAGCCGAGACGTTGCCCGCATCAAAGAGGACGCCTGAGCCTCATACGCCTGCAGTGCACTCATGTGCTACACACACAAACGAGAGAGCAGCAAGGAGTGGACAAGTGAAGATCATATACAAATTGATAATTATTATTATTATTATTATATTTAAGAACACGTACAAAGGATTACATGTCCAAGTCCAAAAATTTCACTCCTCTACCAAAAAGGGCTCTTTGTAAAATAAACAAAATTTATATTTGTCAAGCACATTTTGAGTTCATTAATGTAAAAGGAACTCTATCAATGTATATCTAACATTAGACAAATAGGTATTTAACATCTTGATGTTAACATGAGGGGGGTTGGAGATTAAATACACTTACAATGAAGTCTCAAATCTAGGACATAAAGAATTTTAATTATAATGAAGTAATTTGTAAGTTTAAAAATTAAGTTTTTTTTCCCATGCCTGTGCCCATCCACTGAGCACCAAACCAACAGTGAAAAGGATTATAGCATTTATTTTTTTACTGTACATTACTGCAGTGTTACCTACAGATCTACCATCCTGTTATATTTTCATGATTGCCAGGAAAACAGATTGTTTAGATATCCATCCATCCATTTTCAGTACTGCTAATCCTACACAGGGTCATGGGGAGCCTGGAACTTTTCCCAGGGGTCTCGGGGCACATGGCTGGGGACATCCTGGTGCCAACCACGCCCCCTATTATTTAGATGGATTTTGCTATAATACAAGAGTTTCTAAAATATCTTTATTTAAAAAAATGTCTCAGTTGTAAATAATGTATTAATACAATGCATTAATTTTTAAATAAAAAGGTTCATTACACATCGACCTGGTAGTATCATCAGATGTTAGTACGTATTGTATGTGAACATAAATCAGACGTCTGAAATCAGTTTTCCCAAACGTATTAAATTAATTCATATTTTTTTTGTTGTTGTTGTTTTTATCCTCATTGCATTTCGTCGAAGACTGCTGCACAGTGGACTGTTAAAATAAACATACTGTCTATTTTTTTCTGCATATGAGCACAGCATGTTTTTAGGACCCATCCATCCGACATCTCTCCAGGTCCAAAGTGCGTGTTCCATCAATACAGACAGCACCATATTTCATGGAATATCTTTCCTTCTTTGTTAATAACAAAGGGTTCTTTTTGTTTCAGTGTAAACTTTCCACAACTTTCACAAGACTAGATACTGTTCTCATCTGTAGGATGGTAATTTTGCAAACACTTTTAATTTAATTGTCCTCCACATTCCATGATGCTAAACCACACCACCAAATCCCGCATAGGCATCTTTCTTATTTGGAGTCTATCCAGAATCTCATTCGAATTTCATTTCATGACATGAATACTGAAATATGAAAATGTTCACTCTACTTCCTGTATCTCTCTGTCCTGCAGGGAGACTTTCTCTCGGAGGTGTCTGCGCTCCGTGTCAGAAGAGAGAAGCTCCAGTTTGATAGAGTTGTTGAGTCCCTCAGCTTGCTGCAGTTTTAGCTCGCGCTCCTCTGCGTCCATGTGTGCAGAGCGGAAATGCTCCAACGTCTCCCTGTTCTCCTGTTCCTGTTGAATAACCGGCATATCATCAGCTGTTGTACTTTCAAGATAAAGGTTCTTATTAGCGATATGTACGAATGACAAAATACACTTCATTCGTACAAATAGCTTCAACTGGAAGATGCCATGGTCACCTGAGGGACAGCAATACTAAAATCATGAAGCAGGCATTTTGTTCTTCAGACAATACACAGATCTTCTGAGAAATCCATACATCACAGTGAAACACATGAACAACACATCACCTTAGCCGCCATCATCTTCTCAATCTTGGCCACTTCAGAAATATAGGAGTGGACTCTCATCTTTAGCTCGTCCCTCTCTCTCAGTGCCTCTTCCATTTCTCTGTGCACTGCCTTCACACAAAAGCACATGACATGTAAGCATCTTAGTGATCATGGAGCTGTACTGTTAACATTTTCAATCCTGCCCTTCAGTATCTATGTATATATACCTGGTTCTCTCTGGTCATGGTGGCCAGGTCGTCCTGTAGTCGGCGGTTCTCTCTCAGTGCGATCTCTCTGTCTCGGCTGACTGAAGAGAGCTCCTCCTGCGACTGATCTAGCTGTCTGCGCAGACTAGCTATCTCCCGCTCGTGGCTGCTCAGCACTCCCTTTAGTTGTCTACAAAATACACAACACTAGGGCTGCGACTAACGATTATTTTCATAATTGATTAATCGGCAGATTATTTATTAATTTTTTCCTCCAATTAATCATCTGGGAAAAAACCACAAACTTTCAATACCATTTTTTCCATTTATTTAAAATAAAATCCACAAACAAATATAAACTTCAGATGAAAACTTTACATTTACACAACCGTGTGTCCAGTTTTTATATATATATTGTTCATGTTACAGACTGAACTACTAAAGATGCTTGTGACCAATCAGACTCGAGAATTCAACCATGCTGTGGGGTGCATAAAAGTATAGAAATGCACTCACTCTAACGAGTTCTCCAGTTCTCTTATGGTGAGGCGAACTTCTGTCAGCATCTTCTCCTGCAGAATAATAGAAGCTCGTGACTACAGTCGACACCACAAGTAATAACCACCAGCTTACAAGAGCAAAACTTTATAACAATAGAAATATATTTTCTTTCTTTTAATACTCTATGTACGTTTAAGGGGAGCAAAAGAAATGGTATGGAGGCTAGAATTTGTTGCTTCAGTCCTACTAAGGTACCTTCTTGTGTAGTTGGTCCTGCAGCAGGACCAGGCTCTCTGCCTTCTGGTCCATTGCCTCCTGAAGAACGTCTTTCTCTCGATCCAGAGATGCTATGGCAGTCTGCAGTGATGCCACCTCATCTTTCTGAGAAGACCCATTCCTAGTCAGCTCAGCTAGAAAAATACACAACCACTGACTTTAGACATGCTTATTATAATCATTTGTAGAAATAGAAACATAATAGTTGATGTGAGCAAATTTGTCAGCATATCAAAGAGAACGATAGAGGATGTGGTGAGCATGTTGGTGTGATGAGTGAGAGAGACCTACCGATTCTCTCCTCTAACGTGTCCATTTGTTGGTGAGCCGCCTGTAGTTCGCTAGCCTTTACAGACAATCTGTGCTGAACATCAGCGAGAGACTTCTCCATCTGCTCCTGCAGCAGCCTACAAACACACATTTTAGTTTTCTTAGACCGGTGGATGCAAGCAGCATCTGGAAAAAAATAATAAAGACAGATAAACATACAATCTGCTGTACCTCAGTGTGCTGCTCTCAGTCCTGTGTTGGGCCATCTCTTCTGCATTCTGAAGCAAGGCTGTTGAGCGGGCCTTTAGCTCCTCCTCGAAAGCTACATGGCTCTCCTTTAAAACAGTCACCTGAGTGCGCAGATCCGCCCGCTCTCTCTCCAACTACACAAAATTAAAGTCAAGTCAACTCCACCTTGAATTATTAATTAATAAAGGATTGGTCACACGGGTCATTTCTTCCCTAACACTTGGCAACATGTCCACTCACAATGCGCAACCTCAGAGTCTGACCTACTGATGTTATAGAGTAAGGCACTGCTTTAATGGATGCAAGTACATTTTTGTCAGTGGAAATAATATACAGTGGTGCTTGAAAGTTTTTGAATTTTCTGTATTTCTTTATAAATATGACCTAAAATATCATCGGATTTTCACACAAGTTCTCAAAGTAGATAAAGAGAACCCAATTAAACAAATGAAAAAAATATTATGCTTGGTCATTTATTTATTGAGGAAAATGATCCAATATTACATATCTGTGAGAGGCAAAATAATGTGAACCTTTGCTTTCAGTATGTGGTGTGACCCCCTTGTGCAGAAATAACTGCAACTAAAGGTTTGTGGTAACTGCTGATCAGTCCTGTACATCGGCTTGGAGGAATTTTAGTCCTTTCCTCAGTACAGAACAGCTTCAACTCTGGGATGTTGGTGGGTTTCCTCACATGAACTGCTCACTTCAGGTCCTTACAAACGGTTTCTGCTGGATTAAGGTCAGGACTTTGACTTGGTCATTCCAAAACATTAAGTTTATTCTTCCTTAACCGTTCTTTGGTAGAATGACTTGTGTGCTTAGGGTCGTTGTCTTGTTGCATGACCCACGTTCTCTTAAGATTCAGTTCGTGGACAGATTTCCTGATATTTTCATTTAGAAAGCACTGGTATAATTCATAATTCATTGTTCTATCAATTATGGCAAGTCAACCTGAACTACATGCAGCAAAACAGGCCCAAACCAAAATACTACCACCACCATGTTTCACAGATGGGATAAGGATCTTATGCTGGAATGCAGGGTTTTCCTTTCTCCAAACAGAACAATTCTCATTTAAACCAAAAAGTTTTATTTGGTCTCATCAATCCACAAAACATTTTTCCAATAGACTTCTGGCTCGTCCATGTGATCTTTAGCAAACTGCAGAAGGGCAGAAATGTTCTTTTTAGAGCACAATGGCTTTCACCTTGCAACCCTGCCATGCACACCACTGTTATTCATCAGTGTTCTCCTGATGGTAGACTCATGAACATTAACATTAGCTTAATGTTTAAGAGAGGCCTTTAGTTGCTTTGGCGTTACCCTGGGTTCCTTTGTGACCTCTCGGACTATTACACTTCTTGCTCTTGGCGTGATCTTTGTTGGTAGATCACTCCTGGGGAGGGTAATAATATTCTTAAATTTTCGCCATTTGTACACAATCTGTCGGACTGTGGAATGGTGGAGTCCAAATGCTTTAGAGATGGCTTTGTAACCTTTACCAGACTGATTAGCATCAACAACTCTTTTTCTGAGTTCCTCAGAAATCTCCTTTGTTCATGCAATGACACACTTCCACAAATAATGTGTTGTAAAGAGCAGACTGTGATAGATCTGTGTTCTTTAAATAAAACAGGGCACTCACTCACACCTGATTGTAATCCCATTGATTGAAAACACCCGAGTCTAATTTCACCTTCAAATTAACTGCTAATCCTAGAGGTTCAAATACATGTAATATTGGATTATTTCCCTCAATAAATAAATGACCAAGTATACTATTTTTGTATCGTTTGTTTAACTGGGTTCTCTTTGTCTACTTTTAGGACTTGTATGAAACTCTGATGATGTTTTAGGTCATATTTAAGCAGATATCTAGAAAATTCTACAAACTTTCAAGCACCACTGTACAATGAGAAACAATAATTGAAACTTTGCACAATAATTTTAAGCAGCACAATGTCTTCTGCAAAATTATTGGTACTTCTACAATTGGTGAAACCTTCCCTGGAAAGAATAACAGCACTGAGCATCTTCCTGTAATGTCTAATCAGGTTGGAGGACATTTTAAGGGCTTTCATACTGTTCATTTTGTGCATGTGGAATGCCCTCTTCAATTCAGACCACATGTCTTGGACAGGGTTAAATCTAAAGACAGAGATTTCCAAGTACGTTATTCCAAGCTGCCACAAAAGCCAGTATGCCGTCTTTTTTTTTAAACCCTATGGTGATGGATGACAGAAAACTATACATGTGAACTACATCATATGGAGTTTAGAACAGAGGTTTTTGCTTATCCAAAATAATTTTAGGGGTGCCAGTAACTGGCACTCTGTGAAGAAAAAAAGTATTGAATAAACATTCATCATAGTATGTTTATTCAATACTTTTTCTTCAAAGAGTTCCAATAATTCTGGACTTGTCCATACACTTTTAAACAGTATAACGTACACATACATTAAAAGCAATATAGGAATCTGACTTCAGAACATCTCCGACCCTTATTTTATACCCCTATACTACACACAATTACATACCATCGATAATATATGATAAAATATAAATCTTCACCTCAGTCACATCACACACAGCAGAAATACCTCGGCAAGTATACTAACATCTCGTACCATCAATATAATCAATAATCATTAATAGAGTAAAAGGAGACTTATACCATCTGAACAGTGTTCTCCAGCTCCATTATTCTTATCTCCTCCTGCTCCCTGTCTGTCAGAGCTGAAGTCTGAGCCACCTGCACGTCACACACACACACACACACACACACACACACACACACACACACACACACACCCCCCCAACTGGAACAATGAGAAATGTTCCGCTTACAACTTAAATCTAAGAAAGATACACTTACCAGTAACACATTATATATCTACTCCAGAATTTTCAACCTAGTCTTTATCTACTGTATCTACAGTGTATGCGCAATTAAAATAGGTGACAATTTTACCAGTACTGAGAAAAGGACAAAAATCTGGTTACTGTAATCTCAAATCACTTATGTATGTTTATGCAGATTTCCAACACGGGATCAGTACAATGAAAGACAGTAGGCCTTATTTCTCTTTGTGGCATCAATGAGTGATCAGTTTCACACAACAATGTTATGTGGTATTACATTTAAAAAGTAGTGTCTAAATCTTAAAATGCAAAGTATACAGATATAAAGTGTCATTTTCATCATGTTAACTAAAAATGTATAAATTAATGACATTTGTGTGCACACAAACGTGCTATCACTGCCCCAACAACTGCCAAACTGCTTTACATTTAAAGACCTTAGAGCAAATGGCTTGTCCGTCTTTTTCTCAGTGCAAAGAAATGCATTGAAAATGATTGGCAATAAATAAGACGTTACAAATACAGTAAATGGAGATTTAAAAGTCATAGCGTATTCCCTTATGACATTTGTATGGTTCGGCAGGAACAGACAAAAGTACGCTCACTTATATTTGAACTGAGGTCTACCACAAACAAAGTAACTGGTCTCGCCAAACCACCCACACGGACCTTGAGTCTCTCGCGGAGAGCGTCTCTTTCTGCTGAGACTCTATGGAGTTCAGTGTCTGCCTGCTCTCTCTCCTCTCTCACTCTCTGCGGCAGCTCAGGAGAAAATGTTAACTTGCTACGAACACGCTGCAGCTCCTCCTGGGCCTAGTGCACACACACACACACCATACAATAAAGATCTATTACATAAACAGTTTCCCTCCTGTTTTTATTTCAAATATTTATATAGCATTATTTAACAGAATTTGCCAAGCAGTGTTCTTTATATATTTTACTAATCCACTAATCGTGGGGTTGGCGGTTCGAATCCTGGCCCGGGTGATCCCATGCCGAAGTGTCCTTGGGCAAGACACTGAACCCTAAGTTGCCCCAATGGCAAGCTAGCACCTTGCATGCAGCTCTGCTACCATTGTGAATGTGCTCTCATTAGTAAGTCACTTGTAAAATGTAAAAATGTAAAAATGATATTTCTGTAAAGCTGCTTTGAGACAATGTACCATTGTAAAAAGCGCTATACAAATTGATAAATTATTATTATTATTATTATTATGTAAATATGAAATGTGCTAAAATTCTGTGTTTGTCACCTGTTGATATTGAGTGCGCAGTTGGTCTCTTTCACTGGTGAGCAGTTTGACTTTAAGCTGGATGTCCTCCATGTGTTTCTCAAAGCCCAGCAGCATGGCTTGCAGCTCATCTCTCTCTCTTAGCGCATGTGACAGCTCGGTGTCTGCACTCTCTCCCTGCACACAGACAGCCAGCAGAATAGAAGCAACATGGTACAATAGTAGACTGTAACCAAAGCGACTATTCTGTTAATGTTCTGCAGCATTGTTTATTTGTGTTTGTACAGGGTATCTTACTCTTCCAGGCCAGCTCCCACGCCCTCTGGGACTCCTGCTCTTGGAGGGACTGACACTGTCTGCCCCACCCCTTGTCTTTCGGTATTTCTCCGCCTTGTGTCTGTAGTGGTCCCTTTCTTCTTCCAAACTCTTTACAAAAGCGTCCAATCGAGACGGAGAGCGCTCTTTGCCACACGTGCCATGCCGAGCACGCATGCGCTCCAGTTCTAAAATCATTTCTTTATCTATAAAAAAAATTCACATACCTACAATGTGAGGAATGCTACAGCAAAGAAGATGTTGCACACTGTGTGTTTATCCATCTTCTCTTGCTAATATATGTCATTTTCAATATTGTCCTCAAATCAAGTCGACAATTAATCTTGCTCTTTTTGCGCAGCTTTAAAATTAAGGAGCAGTTCTGCATCTCACCAGCTTGTGTCATTCTCTCTACTTTGTCCTGCAGTCTCTTCTTTTCCTCCTCCAGGAAATTCGTCAGTCCCTCCATCTTCACGTTTCGCTCCTGCACTTCTGATAGCTGATCCTTCAGACGGTCCTTCTCATGGTTACTTTCGGCTAGGCTCTGAAGCAAAGGCAAGTAAGTATCTACAAAGAAACCTTAAATAGCCAACAAGAAGAAGAATCCTAAACAAAATAATTGAATTTATAATGTGTTGCTCTGAGTTTGCATTAGAAAGCCTTCCCAGAAGAGTGGAAGTTATTATAACAGCAAAAGGAGGGACTCAATCTGGAATGGGATGTTCAACAAGCACTTAAAAGTTTAATAGTCCGGTGTCCACATATTTTTGGCCATATACTGTACGTGATCTCTACATTTAGCTGACGCTTTAAGTCTAAGTGAATTACATTGAGATAAAATTGAGCAGTTTAAACAGGTTGCCCGAACAGTGGCAGCTTTCTGGTGCCAGGATGTTGATCTCATGACCTTTCAATCAGTAGCATAGAGCCTTAACCCTCAAGATATCTTTGCCCTAATTCTTATTGAGATCTGTGACGCTAGCCTTCCATCCTGCGACAGATGGATAATTTAACAGCCCATTTCACATGACAATGTTGTGGGAAGCAGAGATTCAGGAGCCTGTAATACGTACCTGTCTTAATTTAGAAATGACCTCTTCCAGTTCTTCAGTTTGTCTGTGCAGCCGCTGAATCTCTTTCTGCAAACGAAGTCATGGGCATCATGAACAGAGCAGCAGCATGTTCAATAACACTGAGTGCAGCTTATCTTTACCAGCATAACAGCACTGAGGCTTCCCCTATGATCCTGAAGAGATCGAAGATTATTGAGAGTCCATTCTTGTGGACTCTTCTCTTCAGCTCACCCCAAATTTTTTTCAATGTTTTAGGTCAGGGGGCTGGGGAAGCCATGTCACATGCTTGATTCAGCACAGAGATTGACCGATAATCAGTTTGTTTGATTTTTGACACTGATATTTCCCCTGATATTTAAGCATTTTCCCATAATCGGTTATCGGTTTTGTAATATCGGATACACAGATAAATGGGACCGTCTTGTGGGCATTTTGAGAATTGCACGTAGGACCTACTTTGAGTGGAGGCGAGTCAACAACGGTGTGTACAGGTAAAGTATACTTGCACTGCTTTAATTAATAAACATAGTTTAACATAACAGTCATTAATGCACAAATGAGATGTTTTACATTTATCCTTGATATGTAGTTTAAGCAGCTTGGTGCTAATTGAAACAAACTCACAGAGTCACGTAATCTGTTTACCTCATCGAAGCTTTTATTTAAAAAAAAAAAAAAAAAGACTTTAGTAACACTGCAGTTTATTTTTTGTTCAGTTCAGTGGTGTTATCAATAATTAAATATTGTTTCTGCATATCGCTAATCCGACACGTAAACATGCAAATAATTAGTATCGGTTATAAAAAAAAAATCAATGTTGGTCGATCTCTAATTTTGTGGTCATTAAACCATGTTTTTGTGTGAACGTGGAGATATGCTTTGCATTATTGTCCTGCTAGACATTCTACATCCTAGTTGCAGCTTCTTAAATCTGTGCCTTTCGGACCTTTGGGCGTCTGTGGCGCAGGTGGTTGAGTGGGTTGTCCACTAATCCACTAATCGTAGGGTTGGCAGTTCGATTCCCGGCCCACATGACTACACATGCCAAAGTGTCCTTGGGCAAGACACTGAACACCAAGTTGCTCCTGATGGCAAGCGCCTTGCATGGTAGCTCTGCACTGGTGTGTGAATGAGACACAGTGTAAATTTTTTTTGGATAAAAGTGCTATATATGTGTCATTTACCATTTATCTCCCTCTTCACTGTGTGTGGAGGCAAAACACACTTGTGTTTCTTTCCAGGCAGGATCATTACAGTTCTGGTTGTTTCTTCTTAATTCGTAAACATCTTTATTATTGCCCTAATATTGGATTTGGGCATTTTCATTAAAAAAAATATTTTTTTTTATAGCCTTTTCTCTCATTTGATTTGTGCATTCTCTAATCATCCTGATCCTACTTAATTGCAATAGGAATATAGCATTTGATTCACCTTATAATTATATCCTAGTGAAACAGGAAGTCACGGATGATCATTTAAGACCTTCTAAACACTAAGCTGAAAATAAATAAATAAATAAATAAATAAAAGTAAAATTGGAAACATGCTTCAGTTACATCTTTTCATTTGAATTTCTAAAAGTGCAAATAACTGCAATGTACAGTTTTTGTTTTGTTTTCTGCTAGTATAAATTTACTTCAATTAAAAGTTTTATATCTCGTATATTTTAAGTGCGAGATGAATCTAATAAACCACAATTTATTTTTTTCAGAACTCCCTGTAAATAAATTCCAGTTACATCATAAAGCCATGTTCCTTACCCTGGCCTCCTGCAGCTCCATGTCAGCTGTTTCCAACACTATCTCTTTGTCTCTCTCTAACTGCTGTGCGAGCTGGTCTATCTGGGTGAGTTCACTGCACAGCTCCTGGTTCCTGGCACTCAGGTCGGCCACCTCACTGGAAACAGTCTTCTTCTTCTCTTGTAGCAACTCCACCTTCTGCTCCAAAGCCCTGTTTGTCTCCTGCAGGTACTCAATCTTAGCGAGAGACAGAGAGATGGAGTGAGAGAGAGGTTGATTTCCTTAGATAAGCAAGAAAGGACAATGAAATAATGCTCTTAATGATGAAACCGTATGAAACTGAGTACCATGTTAGAACTTTTTTTGCTATACTGCTTAAACATATGCTGATAAAGTATGACAGGTGCTTTATCTGGTTAAAACCAAGTCCTTAGAGCATTATAGAAGAAAGCAAAACTAAAACATAGTGCTCTCAGTGGAGCAGTTCACAGGTTACTTTAGTAGGTAGGGGTGTGGTTTAGTTGGGTCTGCACAGGGAAGCACTGGGAGGTGTAATGACTAAAGTGGCTCACCTGAGCCCTGTTGCTGCACACAGGAGAACATGTCTCTATTCCTCTGTCTCTGAGCACTGACAGGTGTGTGTGTGTGTGTGTGTGTGTGTGTGCATGCATGCTAGGGCTGTACCACACTGTATCGTCCATGATATACCGGTACAATTCCTCACCATGATAACAATTCCTCATCCTGCAATATTGACGATATAGTTGCTGACAGGTTTACGCTCTGCAGCGTGGGCATCTCACACGTGGAACGAGAATAAGCATGGTGGAAGATGGAGTTCCAAGACTAGACGAGGAAAAAGAATTATTCCCCCAAAAAGGAGCTTCCTCCGTTATATGGAAGTGGTTCGGCTTCAGAATTTCCATTTGTTTTTCCTGGGGTTAGATTATGAATCCTGTGAGTATTGGTGTTTACAGTTTCACTGGAATTTTACTTTGTGAATAAAATTCATATTCTATTTATTCTACTTAATTGGTATAGTTTAATATTTTATGATGGTCAGAATTAAGTTTGATTTTTTGGGACTGATGTTTGTGTTTGCACGCCTCTCAAGACTGTACGCTGATGTGAAAAAAAATAACAGGGAATATCATATAGTTTTAAGTATATATCGCCTCCCTAGTGCATGCGTGCGTGAGCAGAGCAAAGGCACAACTTCTGTTACTACCTTACCAAGGGCATGAGCCCAAATAAAGACCATGTGATCTGCTGTGTTTAAGGGGCATGCTGTTAAGATTGTTACAGTTACAGTTTCCTACAAATGTGAACAAATCATGCTTAATATAATTCATATAACAGGAACACAGCATTAATTCTAGCTTAGGCTATATTCTACTATCATACTAATTTCACATATTATTTAGTAGGATAATAATTTGAGGCTTTTAATTCTGATACCTACTGATAATTTAGTACGGTATTATTTCAGCGCAACAATAAATAGGGTAGCAAGCAGCTGCATATAATAGCATACCTTTTGGCATACATGATTGTACAATACTATGAGATTTCTGATGAGATACTTGTTTTGTTTTTAATTCCTTTGAGCACAAAATGGCAAATAAGGATATCATGTAAGTTAATAAGACCTTGCATTTCTTTCTGCGTACAGTACACAAGCAATTAGTCACCTGTAAGTTTAAGTGAGCAATGAGCTTTTCATTACTGATGTTCTGAGCCTGCAGAGAGATGACATCGTACGGCCGTCCTCCATCCAGAGCACGATTCAGGCGCTCGATCTCTTTATCTCGTTCCTCCACCTATACGAATAGCCAAAAGCAACATTTCGATTTCAAAATTGTTTGGCTTTTATGGTAGTGTGGTTAGCAATTTCAGGTGTTATCATTTCTTCAGTCTCAGTTCTCATACATATCACACGTACCTGTGTGTTGAGGTGCTTGATTCCTCCTTGGGCTCTTTCTAGATCCAACTTCATTGCTGTCACTTCCTGCTGCAGCTCCTGAATCCTAAAACGAACAGCAAACCTCGCTCACACAAATAATTTGAAAGCAAAAAATAATAATAAACAACTCTCTCATACCTGTTGTCAGCCACCTGGAGGAGATCAGCAATGTATGGGTCATCAGGCTGTGCCACAACTGGAGAAGTGAGACCACGGGAGGTGGGGAGGAGCTCGTCTATCTGCATCCGCTGGCGTCTGAAAGGAATTGGCCTCTTTTTCCCTCCTGTTCAGTCAAAATAAATCACACACACTGGTAACATGATCTTATAACTGAGCAGTGGAAACAGAGAGGTTAAGGTTCTAACTATTGTTAGTTAGCAATTTTTGTTGATAAAGTCTTGAAATAACAATTAACAGGTCTGTAATTTGTTTACATCATGACTTTCCAGTGTAGACAGCAGACAACGCAATAGTATACCGAAATTCGTTTTACACCAGGTTCTGTGAGCACACTGCTCGATCATGACCGCAGACTCCACTTCTGATATGCCATCGTTAAAAGTCTGGTGTGAAAAAGGTTTTATCTTAGAAATATCAGGAAATGCATGGTCTAAACCTACAAACGTCCATGGTAACGTTATAGACCCGCTGGAGTTTTTAGGAATGTTTATAGCATTAAATTTATAGATCATGTACAGTTGTGTGAAAAAGTAAGTGCACCCCATGAAATATTTATTTTATTTTGACATTTGTGGACACATCAGTAGGTCATCTTCGGTAAAACCGAATGTATAGATAAACATTATGTAATAGCTCAAAAAAAACTAAAAAAATTTATTATTTTTTGTCCCTGTAATTCAATTCAAAAAGTGGAATTCATATATTCTAGATTCATTGAACATAAAGTGAAATATTTCAAGCCTTTTCGGTTTTAATCTCAATGATTACGGCTTACAGCTCATGGCAATGTAAAATCCAGTATCTCAAAATATTATAATAAAGAATTTATAAGAGAGATGTCTAATCAGCTAATTAACTCAAAACGCTTGCAAAGGTTTCCTGAGCCTTTAATCTCTCAGTCTGGTTCAGGACACACAACCACAAATAATTTAATATAATATAATACTGGGATAGGCTCCAGGTTCCCCATGACCCTGAAAAGGAGTAAGCGGTTGAAAATGGATGGATGGATAATACAATATAATTTTATATATATATATATATATATATATATATATATATATATAAAAACACACTCACTACTTTACATTGTAGCAAAGTGTCATTTCTTCAGTGTTGTCACATGAAAAGATATAATCAAATATTTACAAAAATGTGAGGGGTTACTCACTTTTGTGAGATACTGTGTGTGTATATATATATATATATATATATATATATATATATACACACATATATATACACACACACACACAGACACATACATATACACACAGTGTCTCACAAAAGTGAGTACACCCCTCACATTTTTGTGACGACACTGAAAAAATTACACTTTGCTTCAATGTAAAGTAGTGAGTGTACAGCTTGTGTAACAGTGTAAATTTGCTGTCCCCTCAAAATAACTCAACACACAGCCATTAATGTTTAAACCGTTGGCAACAAAAGTGACTACACACCTAAGTGAAAATGTCCAAATTGGGCCCAATTAGCCATTTTCCCTCCCGGTGTCATGTGACTTGATAGTGTTACAAGGTCTCAGGTGTGAATGGGGAGCAGCAGTGTTAAATTTGGTGTCATCGCTCTCACACTCCCTCATACTGGTCACTGGACGTTCAACATGGCACCTCATGGCAAAGGACTCTCTGAGGATCTGAAAAAAAGAATAGTTGCTCTACATAAAGATGGCCTAGGCTATAAGAAGATTGCCAAGATCCTGACACTGAGCTGCAGCACAGTGGCCAAAACCATACAGTTTAACAGGACCGGTTCCACTCAGAACAGGCCTCGCCATGGTCGAACAAAGAAGTTGAGTGCACGTGCTCAGCATCATATCCAGAGGTTGTCTTTGGGAAATAGACGTATGAGTGCTATCAGTATTGCTGCAGAGGTTGAAGGGGTGGGGGTCAGCCTGTCAGTGCTCAGACCATACGCTGCAGACTGCATCAATTTGGTCTGCATGTCTGTTGTCCCAGAAGGAAGACTCTTCTAAAGATGATGCACAAGAAACCCCGCAAACAGTTTGCTGAAGACAAGCAGACTAAGGACATGGATTACCGGAACCATGTCCTGTGGTCTGATGAGACCAATATAAACTTATTTGGTTCAGATGGTGTCATGCATGTAACCAGGTGAGAAGTACAAAGACAAGTGTGTCTTGCCTACAGTCAAGCATGGTGGTCTGGTCATGGTCAGTGTCATGGTCTGGGGCTGCATGAGTGCTGCCAGCACTGGAAAGCTACAGTTCATTGAGGAAACCATGAATGCAAACATGTACTGTGACATACTGAAGCAGAGCATGATCAGTATGCAGTATTCCTGCATGATAATGACCCCAAACACACCAAGATGACCACTGCTTTGCTAAAGAAGCTGAGGGTGAAGGTGATGGACTGGCCGAGCATGTCTCCAGACCTAAACCCTACTGAGCATCTG
>JAFFST010053726.1:209510-229864 GCA_022414735.1 Noturus placidus | reverse complement strand
CCCCACCACCCTTCAAACTCTGCACAAGCTGTACACTCACAACTTTACATTGTAGCAAAGTGTCATTTCTTCAGTATTGTCACATGAAAAGATATAATCATATATTTACAAATATGTGAGGGGTGTATTAACTTTTGTGAGATCCTGTATATGATGTGGTGCCATGAGTCTGCTAACCTCTAGTAGTTCGATCTTTATCCTCCTTCAATTTGAGAAGGCCCAAGTGCATTTCATTGTTCTCTCGGATAAGTCGGGCATTTTCTGTCTTATACGGCTCCAGTAGAGCGTCGAGATTCCGACTCTCCTTTTCGGTCTTCCCAGCTGAGAGCTTGGCATTGCGAAGACTTTCAGTGGTGTGGACTAAATCACTGGTAAAGAAAACTCCACAAGTTTAATGCTAAATGTACAAACAAGTCAAGTCATAAACTAACTGACTTAAATCACTTTACAGATGCTGTATTAACAAATTTAACTGCTGAAAGAAAAGCATGAAAAATCAGGACAGTCACTTGAGTTGTTAGAAATGATCATGAGAACTTAGCTCACCTAAAAAGCTTTTCAACCAGAGGAAGTGACTCGATGCCTAACGGCTGCCTGTAGCCCAGCTGGTCCAGACGCTTTCGGAGATTTAGAAATTTCCGCTCTGCGTTGGTACTCATGGCTACACTCTGAGCAATCTTCTGTGGATGTAGATTCGTAGATTGGTAGTGACGCTGAATCTTTAAAAACATAATAAAGCTAGGTCATAGCTATAATAAAGCGTCGACACTCCTGACGTTTCCTTTTAAGAACCATCCATCCATCTTCAACCGCTTACTCCTTTTCAGGGTCACAGGGAACCTGGAGCCTATCCCAGGGAGCATCGGGCACAAGGCGGGGTACACCCTGGACAGAGTGCCAGTCCATCACAGGGCACAATCACATACACACTCACATTCATACACTACGGACACTTTAGACACGCCAATCAGCCTAACATGCATGTCTTTGGACTGGGGGAGGAAACCGGAGTGCCCGGAGGAAACCCCCGACACACGGGGAGAACATGCAAACTCCGCACACACATGGCCCCGACGGGACTCAAACCCTGGACCCTGGAGGTGTGAGGCGAACGTGCTAACCACTAAGCCACCGTGCGACCCCCCCTTTTAAGAACCAGTAATTGGAAATAAAAATAAAGGGGGGTTATTTTGCCAATCTGATGATAAACTGCAATCACGCAAAATGTGATGAGCGATAAATGTTGGTTTTCAAGTTTTGATCAAACTAAACCTGTTAAAAACATCTCAAATCCAGCCAAATAGTTACAGCAGAGTAGGGCTGGGCGATATAACAAAAACATCATATCACGATACTTGAGGATGTTTCTATGATACACGATGAGTATAACGATACATAATTTCGCTAACAAACTGTCCGCAAATCGGTAGTAATTATTTTTTTTTTTGAATGGTTCAACTGAGTTTGACTATACTTTTTGTGATGACGTCACCTGACACGTCTCGGCCCGAATCTGCTTTGACAGTAACTTTAAAATGTTTGAACTTTACATCTGGTTGAGATACATTAAAAGAGAAACATATTTCAGGTTTTTGTTTTATTTGTTTTTTTTAAATATTGATTTCAAAATGATGTACACTATATGGCCAAAACTTTGTGGACACCTGACCATCACACCCATATGTTCATGCTGAGCATCCCATTCCAAATTTATTCCCACTTTACTGTTATATTAAGCTCCACTCTTCTGGGAATTATAATTTATAATTTTTAATAATTTATCAATTTGTATAGCGCTTTTTACAATGGTACATTGTCTCAAAGCAGCTTTACAGAAATATCATTTTAACATTTACAAGCGACTTACTAATGAGACCACACACACACCAATGGTAGCAGAGCTGCCATGCAAGGTGCTAGCTTGCCATCGGGGGCAACTTAGGGTTCAGTGTCTTGCCCAAGGACACTTCGGCATGGGATCACCCGAGGGGAAGGCTTTCCACTAGAATTTGTGGCGTGGCTGTGTTCATGGATGTGTTCATTCAGATACAGGAGCATTAGTCAGGACAGGAACTGATGTTGGATGAGGACGCTCAAGTTCATCCCAAAAGTGTTCAATGGGATTGAGATCAGGACTCCCAAGTTCTTCCAGTCCAACCTTAACACACCATGTCTTCATGGAGCTGGCTTTGTGCACAGGATCATCATCATGCTGGAACAGGTTTGAGCCTCTTAGTTCCAGTGAAGGGAAATTGTAACACTACAACATACAGAGACATCCTAAACAACTTTGTGGCAACAGTTTGGGGTAAAAAAAAATAAAAAAACACACACACACACACACACACACATGGGTGTGAATGGTCAGCTGTCCACAAACTTGTGGCCATCATGTACGTAGAAGAAAATGTCAAGATTTGCCCCAAACCTTCTCCCTCGAGTTTTCCATTTGGAATCTTCCTCCAGTTTGCAGTCTATTTACTAATGAAACGGCAATTCAGTTATTTACGTGTTCACTCCAGAATAGAAATCACAGACATGTCATCACTTTATTTTATGTACACACATACCGTGATGCCATAGGAACGTGATCCCTGTGATAGCAGGGAATGTTCCTATCCTAAACATGAATTATACACAGCTTAAAAACTTACCCTGCTTAATTTTTTATTCGATGCGTTTGTATTAGCCAGCTATCAGCTCGGTTGCTAGCCAGTGAAGTAGCACCTTAACGTACACATTAGCACTTAGCTTAGACTAGCTAGCTATGTTTACAGAGCACTCACGAGAAGAACGCCATTTTCTGGTAATATATGATAACACGGGTTCTTTTATTTATTTATTTTAAAGCACGCCGTATTGCATTAGAATTCAGAATTTATTATTATTATTATTATTATTATATATTTTTGTCTTTGAAGCTAGCTACTCTGCAGCTGGTTTCCTCTTCAAGCTGTATGTCTTCCGTCGGTGGTTAAGGCTGTTTGAAAATGGCGCCCAACACAAAACAGGATTGCCATAGAAACAATGTAGCCATGGAGAAATAGCACCACCACGCGGCTAAGCAAATAAACAAAGGACGCAAAGCTTAGCCTGTTCCTTAATACAACTATCCATCCATCCATCCATCCATCCATCTTCAACCGCTTACTCCTTTATCAGGGTCACGGGGAAACCTGGAGTCTATCCCAGGAAGCATCGGGCACAAGGCGGGGTACACCCTGGACAGGGTGCCAGTCCATCGCAGGGCACAATCACATACACACTCACAGACACATTCATACACTATGGACACTTTAGACACGCCAATCAGCCTACCATGCATGTCTTTGGACTGGGGGAGGAAACCGGAGTACCCGGAGGAAACCCCTGACACACGGGGAGAACATGCAAACTCCACACACACATGGCCCTGGCGGGACTCGAACCCCGGACCCTGGAGGTGTGAGGCGGACGTGCTACAACTATCGTATTTTTTTATTTTTTTTTAGGGAAAAAAAAAAGGTACACAATATAGTCAAAAGTATGTCAAGAGTTTCAAAAGTATGTGGACGACTGGTCTTCAGTAAAGCAGTACATATCCCATATTATTACTATACTAGCATACTGCACCTGTTTAAGGTGTAGACTACAACGGTTGAAGTCACACCTGTGTAACTCATTGTGAAATACTATAGATAGGGTAGTATGCTGGCATATCTAGAGGTGTAGTCTATCAAATACTATTAATATAGTACTATACTAGAATACTACACCTACCAGTGGGGTAAATAAACTAAAGGGTAGTATGTTGGTGTACTTCTAGAGGTGTAGTCTACTATCACATACTAACAATAGAGTACCATACTAGCATACTACACCTGCTAGAAATGTGGGCTAGTATAATATACTATTAGCAGGATAGTATGATGGTTACCTAGAGGTGACATCTACCACATACTATTACTGGAGTAATATACTAGCATATTACATCTGCTAGAGGTGTAGCTACATTAACAAGATGTACTAAATAAACTAAAGGGCACCTCTAGAGGTTTAACCTACTATTACATACTATTAGTAATGTACTACACTAGCATACTACACGCACTGAAGGTGTAACTCAATGTGATGTACTTTTAGAGTGGTAGTATGATGGCATACCTATAAGTGTAGTTTATCACTAACTATTAATAGAGTACTATTCTAGCATATTACACCCACTGAAGGTGTAACTCAATGTGATGTACTTTTAGAGTGGTAGTATGATGGCATACCTAGAGGTGTAGTCTATCACATACTGTTAATATAGTACTATACTAGCATACTACACCTGCTAGAGGTGTACATATTATACATAATATGACATACTATTAGTAGGGTAGTATCCTGGGGCACCTCTAGAGGTTTAACCTACTATTACATACTATTACTTGAATACTATACTAGCATACTACACCTGCTGAAAGTGTAACTCAGTGTGGTATACTTTTAGTGGGGTAGCATGATGGTATACCTAGAAGTGTAGTTTATCACTAACTATTAATAGAGTACTATTCTAGCATATTACACCCACTGAAGGTGTAACTCAATGTGATGTACTTTTAGAGTGGTAGTATGATGGCATACCTAGAAGTGTAGTTTATCACTAACTATTAATAGAGTACTATTCTAGCATACTACACCCGCTGAAGGTGTAACTCAACTTGACACACTATTAGTAGGGTAGTATGTTGGCATACCTAGAGGTGTAGTCTATCACATACTGTTAATATAGTACTATACTAGCATACTACACCTGCTAGAGGTGTACATATTATACATAATATGACATACTATTAGTAGGGTAGTATCCTGGGGCACCTCTAGAGGTTTAACCTACTATTACATACTATTACTTGAATACTATACTAGCATACTACACCTGCTGAAAGTGTAACTCAATGTGGTATACTTTTAGTGGGGTAGCATGATGGCATATACCTAGAAGTGTAGTTTATCACTAACTATTAATAGAGTACTATTCTAGGTGTAAATTAATATGAAATACTATTGTTAGGTAGTATCCTGGGGTAACTCTAGCCGTGTAACCTACTATTACATACTATTACTTGGTTACTATACTAGCATACTACACATACTAGGAGTGTAAATTAATATGAAATACTATTTAGCCTACTATCACCTAGCCTACTAATAGGAAATTACTATACTAGCAGTTCACTGAAGCCATGGTCTGGTAGTGTACACTATATTGACATACTGTTAGTAGGGAAGTGCGTATTGTACCTTTGGAGGTGTAGCCTACTATCACACATTACTTAGTAGGCTAGTATGCTTGCGTAATTTCGGAGGTGCAGACTACAATGACATACTATTTAGTAGTGTAGTATAACATGCTGACGAATCTGGTGTACACGACGGCACTAAGTACAATGGACTACTTTTCGTGCAAAGCTCCCGGTGCCACACCCTCCGGCACGTGCAGTCGTCGTGCAGGAGCTTGCACGCGCAGCCCAGGCGAGGAAAAGGGGAAGAGGGAAACGGAGGAGAAGGAGTGGAGGAGGGAGATGAGCGCGCGCACTCAGCATCAGCAACACACACATACACGCACGTACGCACGCACGCACGCACACACACACACACACACACACACACACACACACACACACACACACACACACAAAGAGGTCGGAGAGCTGGCGCGTGAATGGGAGATGACGGAGCGCTGCAGGACGCGCTCAAAACAGGACTGATACACGCATCCATCATACACACTGGGAGGTAAGATATTTTCACTACGTTATGAAGGCTTTAAGTGCAGACGCATAGCTTTGTCTGTGATGTTGACCTTGTCGTAGCTCATATTGTTCTATTGACTGTTCTGCACAGATGTAAGCACACAGGGTTGGGTGGGGGTGGAGTGGGGCACGGATGTGTCGACGTGCATTTTAATATTTAAAAAAAAATAAGGCTTTATATACACCACATAATGCACAAGTGACACCTTCTTATATCTCATTTACAAGTGACGCCTTGTGCTGTCTGTCTGTCTTTTTCATCAGCCTCTCATTATGGCTTAAATTCTAAGACGTCGCCCATCATTTCCCATACACCATACACCACCATAACATAACGGGGTTATAATGTTCTGACACCAATATGTGTTATTTTTTTATGATCAGGAAAGTCATGGTGGTTTAACCCATGATGCTTTGATTTATTCACATATGGCTGTTTTTGCTTTCCTAATGTACAGACAAGCCGTGCCACTGTGTATGCTATTGTGCCACAAGCATGCCAACAACAGCATGGACAGAGCATCCAGACATCAAGACTGTTCTCTAACTGCATCCTTATAGCTAGTAGGACTCAGGTTTCATAATATGGTCACAATATTGTGTACATCTGCATGGATTAATTGGGGTTTTTGACTAAGAAATATTTCGTTTTCTGCAAGAAACCCCATGCATTTTTTGCGATGATGTCATGTTTGTACTGTAGGCCCACAATATGAACCCTAACAGGGTATGAAATGTGTGTACATACTGAATTGTTGTCATAGGTTACCAAATGCCACTCATGGTTGCCTAAATAAAAGAAACTGATGTAGACTGTATAATTGATAGTTTATGATTTCCACTTAGTTTAATAATATTCCCCTACATCACTGCAGCATATAATCCTGAAATGCCATTTTGGCTCTTTAAAATATCCAAATGCAAATTTTCTGATTGCAATTAACAGCCATTTGTTATAATTGTTTTATTTACAGTTGTGCTCGTAAGTTTACATACCCCTTGCAGAATCTACAAAATGTTACTAATTCAAAAATAAATAATAAATATATATATATATATATATATATATGTGTGTGTGTGTGTGTATATATATATATATATATATATATATATATATATGAATGTATTTATGTATGTATGTATGTATGTATGAGCGATCATAAAAACGGCATTTTGTTTTTTATTTAGTGCTGCCCTGAATAAGCTATTTCACATGACAGATGTTTACATATAGTCCAGAAAACACAAGAATAACTGAATTTACACAATGAACCAGTTCAAAAGTTTACACACGCTTGATTATTAATACTGTGTGTCATTACCTGGATCACCAACAACTGTTTTTATGTTTTGTAATAATTGTGTACAAGTCCCTCAGTTGTCTTCAGTGTGAAAAGATGGATCTTAAAATCATATAGCTGCTGTTGAAAAGGGGTCAAATATGCAGAAGATGCTGGAAAAGCAAAGAAGATGTAGGACCTGGAGGATTTTTCTGTAGAACAGTGGACAGTATAAATGCTCAGGACAAACAAGGATCTCATGAACAACTCTCACAAAACATAAACACATCATGTCGTTGATCATCCAGGTAACGACACACAGTATTAGTAATCGAGCGTGTGTAAACTTTTGAACTGGTTCATTTGTGTAAATTCAGTTATTATTGTGTGTTGTGGGACTATAATGTAAACATCTGTTATGTGAAATAGATTATTCATGGCAGCACTAAATAAAAAACTAAACCCAATTTTTATGATCTCTCTTATTTAATTTTTTAATATTATGAACATTTTGCAGATTCTGCAAGGGGTGTGTGAATTTATGAGCACAACTGTATAAGAGGACTTAGCCTGCAGGACACCATCCATTTCAGTAGGGTAAAAGCGATGGAACCAAAACATGATGGAACCTATTATGAATTACTAAGTCTTTTATTAGGGATTTCCACAATACATTTTTTTCCTAATTGTAGCTTGATTAGACGGGGTGAAATGCTACGGTATCAGTGCAGTGGAGGGGTTCACAAAGAATAGCTAGGAGCTTTGAAATGCATAGAGAAACAGATCTAGATAAATGGCAATAAACAGTCGTTTGTGAAAAGCATGATTAATAATATTTGCCAAGTAGTAGTTTCTCACATATCAAGGATTTGCGTTATTTTGAGTTGTAGCAGCAGTTATATTTGTTTACGTTATCAATGCGTCCAATTGAGCTTCTTCTGGACTAATTGCCCCTATGTGTGAATGTGTGCATGTGATGGGATTGTGTGGAGTTGGTGTCGTATGCATGGAGAACTCCCACTTTGCACAGTATTTCCGAAATTAGATCCCGCACGACATTCCATGATATTGATTGCGAATTTGGTCAGTGAATGAAGAGACACTTTGGGTTGATCCAATGACGGGTACTTTTTTTTTTATGGATGACATATTACCGTACAAGTTAATGAAGACAAGGATACCGTTTTATCAGAGAGCTGCTGTAAAAGATGTAAGAAAAAAAAAAAGATGGGTAATCTTTGTACACAGCTGTCACTTTATTATTCCCCCCCACAATTTCTCACTCTCCTGCATAAAGGGAGTAAAATTTATTTGTATGTATTGTATGCATGGTGAATACAGTGCTGTGAAAACGTATTCTGACTTCTTCTGTTTTTGTGTATATCTCATACTAAATAGTTTAAAATCTTCAAATGAAATGCAACATAAAACAAAGGCAACCTGAGTAAACACACAATATAGTTTTTATTTTTTAGTTTATGTTTATTAAAGCAAAAAAAAGTTATCCAACACCTATCACCCATGTGGGAAAACTAATTGCCCTCTTAAACTTAAAATCTGGTTGTGCCATCTTTCACAGCAATAACTGCAATCAAACGCTTCCGATAACTGTAGATCAGTCTTTCACAGTGCTGTAGTGGAATTTGACCCACTTTTCTTTGCAGAACCACTTTAGTTCAGGCACATTGGAGGATTTCCAAGGATGAACTGACCTTTTACGGTCCTGGTCCTGCCACAGCGTCTCAATTGGTTCAAGTCAGGACTTTCACTAGACCACTCCAAAACTTTAATTTTGCTTTGTTGGAGTCATTCAGAGGTGGATTTACTTCTATTCTTTGGATCATTGTCTTGCTGCATAATTCAGTTGGAAGACCGGCCATTCTCCTTTAGGATTTTCTGGCAGTGAGCAGAATTCATGTTTTCTTCAAATATTGCAAGTTGCGAGGGCCCTGAAGCAGCAAAGCATACCCACATCATCACACTGCCACCACCATGCTTCACCATAGGTATGATGTTCTTTATGTGGAATTTGGTGTTTGGTTTACGCCAGATGTAACAGGACTCCTGTCTTCCTAACAGTTCCACTTTTGACTAATCAATCCACAGAACATTTTCCCAAAAGGTATGATGATCATCAAGGTGTGTTTCGGGAAAATTCAGATGAACCATAATGTGCTCCTGGGTTAGCAATGGATTTCGCCTCGCCTCTCTTCCATGGAGGCCATTTTTGCCCAGTGTCTTTCTGTGGAGTCATGAACAGTGAACAGTTTCATAGATTTGGGGAATTAGTAACGATGGGTGTAAATACATTTTCACACAGGCCCTGTTGGTACTGGATAACTTTTTTGCTTCAATAAATAACATCATCATTTAAACACTGTATTTTGTGTTTACTCAGCTTGCCTTTGTTTTACCTTAGACTTTATTATAATTTCTGAAACAATTTAGAATAAGAAATACACAAAGGCATAAGAAATCAGGATGGGGCAAATACTTTTTCACAGCACTGTATGTCCTTCAGTCTTGTCTGCGGATGTCAGACCAAAAATAGAGCAAATTGATCTAGTCAATGATCCCCAGGAGGAAAATTCAAATTGTTTTTGGCCACTCATTTATATGCATTAGCACAGACACAATCATATACTGTGAAGCTGTAACCACCAGAGACTCTAGTTACACAGCCTAAAGCTACGCTTCAACTAGGCCAGTTCAAACATGACTAATTTGATGTATACATCAGGCAAAAAAAACAGTCGTGTACAACAATTAGGAGTTCAAGAGAAACAACAGGTCAAATACAAACAGTTAATAATATATGGTAGGGTACTGTAGGCATGCAGATTACTGGATGGGTCTTTCCTAATTTCACCATGTGACAGTAAAGTGTAGAAATTTACAACCAGGAAAGTAAGCTACACTTTGATCGTGATAAAGAAAGATTTTAGTGCGGTCACAGTAACATGCAGCTCGATCGTGTGTCATTGACTGACAAGAACACACACACACACACACACACACACACACACACACATTGAGAGTCAAAGCCTGTCATTACTCACATGGGAACATAACATAACTGTGTACACACCCTGACACAGACATGCCCTCTTACCTGTGAGGAATTTTTAAAAATGATACTTAGAAGGCAGAAAACAATTAATGATGGATATGTTATTAACGCTTTAGTTATGCATTTACTTTATTTTGAAAGCTGGACAGCCTTCCCTGCTAGATGGAGCGCAGATAAATGGAAAGAAACAATTATTTAACAGTGAGCACACAAGATACGCTGAGAAGAGACAAGCCAGAACAAAACACATCAGACTACTGTTAGGATTTTGAATGAATTTTAATCAGAGAATAACATTGACATTGACAAACAGCATTGGCAGAGCAAGAAAATAATACAAAGAGTGCATAACAAAGAGCAGTAAATAAGATATGAGGAAGAGGCGATAGATATCAGACATGAAGGAAAGACAAACAGGGCAGGTTGCCAGTATATTAGGTACTAGGCACCCTCTAGGTGTATATAATAAACTGGTAAGTAGGGCTTTAATAAGGGCTGAGTCTGTATGATTGGTTGCGTGAGACTCTGTTATTGGTTTTTCAGAGTGCCCCCATGGCCACATTCATCAGAGTCCAGTTGTGTTTCTGCTAGCATGTATTGTATTGTACATACACTCCTGGGCATAAAAATGGGCCAAACTCAAAATGGCAAAATACTAAACTTTTAACCCTTTGTTTCATGGTGTTGCCATATGGCAACGATTAATTTATCTCCAATTTTTTGATAGGCAATAAATACAAATGAATATCTTCCTATGTGACTGGAAAAGGGGGCTTTAACTTTGCTATAATAAAAAAAAATCCATGTCAAATGACCAGAAAGTGCTGTTTGCACTTTTTCTGCAATCACATGGCATGGTGAATGTCGTCATCAGAGGGCTCTCAAAATGTGATTTATTTTTAAATATTTAGGCAAAACTACTTAAATGAAAATTTTTTTAACACTATCTAAGTTAAGTTAACATTTATAGTTTAGATATTTTGAGTATTCTGTTAAATGGTTAAATGTAATTGTTGCCATACGGCAACAACATATGATAATGGAACTGTTGTATGTGTGTTCATGAATTCTAACAGGCCGACATAGCAAAAAAGACAACAGGCTTCTTTAGTAGTATATTTATATTTTTTCACATTTAAAAGTAAGAAAAACTGTTGTAATTTCAGAGAATTTTGCAATTGTAACGTATTTTCTAAATGTTATGTTTCAAGAGAAAGAATTAAGAATTCAAGAGAAAGAATTAAAAAGATACTTTACCAAAAACATGTTTGGATCTAATTTGTGTATGTATTGTGAGTGAGTAACTCCATCCACATACTTTTTACTGACTGTAATTCCTATCTAGAAGATATAACTTTTACCTGCTTACTATAGTAGCACTAGAAATCTGCAATTTATAGTCTGTAAAATGCAATAATTAGAGTTGTTATCTCATACATTTTGTGATATTTTTGACTATATGGTACTTTCCACAATTGGACACTGTTACCAATTTACCAACTACCCCCCCCCCCCCCCCCCCCCCCCCGCACTTTCCCCACATTTTTAAATATATATTTTTATAACTTGAACAAATGCAACTAATGATTTTTTTTATGTAATTGTAATGATTCATGCAGTAGAGTGTTAATGGTCATACCAACAAATCATTGGTCAGGAAATTAGCAAGAATTAAACAAATACATAAAGTAACTTATTTTATGGGAGAGCATTTCCCTTTGATTTCTTTAAATGTTTAAGCCTTGTGGGTATTGTGGACAGCTTTTTTTTATTATTTTATTTTTGACTTTATTATTTTATGTGTTTTATTTTATTTATACTTTATTTTCATTTTGTACATCCAGATATGTGCCAGTTTGAATTTTACATCAAACATTTTAATCATTATCATGATTTCTTCTTTGTGTACAAGAAACCTATATAAGTGAATTTCCCTGTTTCATGCTTTTCCCCAATCAAGTCACAAAATATTGCAGCAAAATAAGCAAGCAAATGGTGGTGCAGGATGTCTCATGAGTGCGTTTGTTTAATTCTTGCTAATTTTCTGACCAGACTGTTGTTAAGACTGTTAAAATTTAATATTTTGCCTGGCCCCATTTTTTTCCCCTTGAGTTGCCCAGGAACACATCATGTATTTATATGATGAGAGAGAGAGAGAGAGAGAGAGAGAGAGAAAGAGAGAGAGAGAGAGAATGTGACAAAGATACACACTTTAATTAAAATCCTATGTTCTCGATATCTCATCTAATTTTATACAGCCTGTATACACTGTAAGTAACTCATTGTGGTTTGAATACACACAGGGACTAGGAGTGCTCTCTCTCTCTCTCTCTCTCTCTCTCTCACTCTTTCTCAAATACGCACACACTTTCTTCTAGATTAATGTTGCAATGAACAGTGAGAAAGAACTACAGGAAGCACCTATTTCAGCACATAAACACCCTGGCACTAATTCCAGTGAAATAGTGAAGCATCTCTGATTTTGCTGAAACCACAAAAAAAAATGTGAAAAAACAAAAACCCCTTTGCTAGCCCATGCCTGCTAGCCCGTACTTGGCAACCGCATTCCAAAACAAGCTTATTATAGGAGCTTAGAAAAACACCAACAAAAAAAGAAAGTCTAGGCCGTTTTTGTGCCTCACATTTAATGCTTGTTAAAAAGTTTTGTTGTGTTATCCTGCAGATAACACAGACACTATGAATTGCAGAGGGGCAGGGTGCATTCAACCATTTTGGTGTAATGGACAATAATCTCTAACAGTCAGCGGCCAACCAGCTAACCTCAGCACAGAGGTCTACGTTTAGCGGGTCAGCGAAATTTAACATCTGCTAATGATGAGGTTAAAGCTGCAGTGGCAGAATGGGCTTAGACTTCTGTGAATTTGATAAACCAAGCAGTTCAGGTGTGCTTTCAGGTCTGACATTGGGCATACATAGGCATGTGTTAAAGGAACAGTCCACCCTGAATTACTTTTAATTGGCTTGTATGGGAAAGTTTATTTTGTAACGAAATTCTGCATTGACCAGATCTTTGTTGATCTATTTTCCTTTTGGTTAACAGTTCCCTACATTACCCATAATGCCGTTCAACTTCCTGCTGATGCACAGCAGCAATTTTGTGTCCTTTAGTTTGTCCAGTTCTCTCACCTTCTCATCTGTATTCATTGCTCAAACAGATTAATTTTCCAAAATGAACACTGCCGTCATTACCATCACACTTCTCATAGCTCACTAACTAACCGAACCAAGTCTCTGCTGTAATAAAGTGCAGCTGTGTCGTAGAGCTGCACTGTATACTGGACCTTTGAGTCCAACGTTTGCTGTCACTACTATTTCTACATTGGTTTTCTCATTAATATGACATTTGCTGGAGAATGATGCATGAGAAAAGAAGCTCTTTTTTTTTTAGAAGCTAACAGTAAAACCTGACTAACAGTCATCCCTTATGTTTGAGATCATTCAAAAATGTTTGTAACCTTTTAAACACCACTGTAACTGTCATAGCAGTGTCTTGCTGTGACGGGAATAATGAAAATACAGCATCAACCAACACATTACCACCAGAATCACTTCACACATTACGTATATTTCAATATTTAATGTTTCAGGGTGGAGTTTTCCTTTTTCAGTGTCCCCTACGTTCACAGATACAATGATTTTATCAAGTTTTCAGTCACTGTAATATGAAATCGCCAGTAGGCGTTCCTACTAATGGTTGCTATAGTAACATTTATCAGTGGGTGGCACAATTATCATTCGACTTTTGACAACAAATCAGTTTTTTTTTCCGCTAAAATGAAACAGGCTGGAGCGAGAGCATTCGTATTTAAAATTCACCAGTGTGTAAATATGCATCATATCCTATGAGATGAAGGAGAAGCAGCATGTACTCTTTGACATTGTGGTCATCTATCTGTGGACAGTCTGGGTCCAGGAAACAATTCGGACTTGCAAGCAGCATGGCGGTTCACGCATCACGTGTGCTCTACTGTCTTCATTCCCATTGGTACTCGCTGCAACAAGTCGCTCCAAATCCATAAAGTTTTTCTCAACTTTATCAAGTCGCTGGACACGCCCACATCTAGTCGTCAGCTCTCAGTCTCTTTTTTGCTGCGAGTTGTATGTGTGAATGTACCTTTATTGATTAAAGTAGTCAAAATCCCATTAAAGAAGTGTTCTTGCCCTTTTATGTTACATGTTGTTGTCATTTTAAGCGGTTATAAACTGGGGTAAACATAGGGCTCATGTTGTAGCTTAATTATATAGTATACACACACAGTCAACTCCAGAATTATTTGCATCTTTATGAAAATGTGCATAAATGAATCTAACATGCAGTGAAAAAATGAAAAAGAAAAAGAGAAATAGGGTGACATTTTTAACATGTACTCTGCAACAAATGACATCCTAGCAAGTATTTATAAGTATTTCCTTTTATTTCCTATTATATCTTTAAGAGATAATAATTCTGTATATATATATACACACTGTACATATTTACACTGCTATAAATGGCTGCTCATGTTGGTGGCAGCTTGCGTGTCTATGTTTTATACAGAAGTAATATTGAGAAATAATTACCAGGAATATTAAACGCACAGAATCGGATAAAATTGTGGAAGTTATGTCTACTACAAATTTTAGGAATGAAAATCTCATTGAATTAACAATCTGAATGTAATCACAGTGGCACAGCATGTTTGATATAATCTGGCAGTCAGTGGAGATGTGTACATTGTGTGATATTTACTAAACCAGTGAATGAAATTACAGAAATTAATTGAATCATATCTGGTGTAAAATGGGCTTCATCTACAAACCCGCTGTACCTGATTTGCATCCAATGTCATTTATGTCTTTTAATGGAGTTGTCCTGAGTGTTATTGATGTACGGTATCTCTCGTGTCCCATGAGCTTCTTATGTGACTGCCCACAACCATTTGCATGAAGAGTAAAAGCCGGTCCCTCCTGAGTTTTTTTTTAATCCCTTTGCACACCACTAATTTCCTGCTGCTTTCTACATCAAAACGCTGCCAGGCTTCTCTTTTTCATGTTCTTCTTACTGACTTAATGTTGTTTTCTTTACATCCCTGACCATTTTCCTTACCGCGTGTAGGGGCAGCTTGCTCATGGCCTTTTTGGTCTTAATGGCATTTCGAATCACTTTTGTATTTTTCATTTGCTATAGACCCTTTTGTGCAACCTGATTAGAAAAAGACCCTAGCAACCTGACTGACACTACTTGAATTTAATCCGACTGTAAAATTTTGTTTATTTGGTGTAACTCTAGATGATTTGTACTGCTTGGCATCTTGTCTGTGGCTAAATGATGTTAAGCGGTGGATTAACCTGCGATCTCATAGACCCATTTGCTAGCTGTACAAAGTTAGCTAGCTAAACACGTTCATTACAGGCAACTCCTCAATAAGAACGTGACCTTGATAGCTGATGTAGATTTTGGCTGAGCTTGTAGGTTTGTTAAAGCAATTTAAATGAGATGTTTACTTCCTAGTTAGCAAACGAACATCACCGATGATAGATGGACTTAGTTCTGTAATGACAACCATCTTCTGTTGTCTTGGAAAGGTGTCTGATTCGATAATATCAGAGTGATGTGTATCACACGAGGGGTCTATTACATGACTTGTTCAAGTTTTACCATTTACGGTACTTTAAATTCTCTTTGAAATCAAAAATGAAGTTTTGTGACTTTTAGTATGAATATATAATCCTTAAGGTTATCTATAAGCTCCAAAACAATATCAAAATTTGCATTTGGAAGATCAACAATTTCAGTCCATTTGGAAGATCAACAATTTTCTGTCCAATCAAATACTTGCTAGAATCTGAAGTGTCCCGGCCTAAACAGTTGTAGGTTTCTTGGCTGTGAGGTAAGCTAAACGCTATCGGCTATTTACAAAGGGGGAGGAGCCACTCGATATGCCCCGCTCCGACTTCCTGTTTAAGTGGAAATCCGCTCATCTACACATCATATAACACTGCATGTTTTAAGGCACCTCACGGGGACTTTAAATATTCTTTTGGAGTGTCCATGACGTGATTTTTTTAATGCTATTACAATTAAATTAAATAAGTATTTCTTATGCCAGTTAGAAGAAAGTAATTCCTCCTTGTTTGAATAATCAGGTGTAAGTTTATAAAGTTATTTTTGCCGAACATTTTGACAGGTGCCATTTTTTCTGGAGTAGTTTTGGTATGTGTTCAGGTTTAATCAAAGAAAGTACGCTGTTAGTTCTGAAATATTTCACTTCGTACTGTAAAATAAGGCATGTGTGTGACAGACCTGGCATTCCACATAGTCTCAGTGCTTAGACCTCAGTGTACACAAGACCTGTGTCTAAATTCCAGCAGATTTGGACCATGAAACAGGTCTCATGTGTGATCTGCTTTACCCACAATCCCTGTCTTATCTCTGAAGCATTGAAACCCTTTATGGTCAGTTGTAGTAAAACGCAGCGCTGTCAGGATATTGCTTATTGCCATTGTAGTTCTCAAACGGAATTAATGCACTAATTCCTGTGGTATTATTGACTGTGCTGTAGGTCAGTGGGTTTACGGTGCTGGTCTGTGTTCCTTAGTGTCGTCAGATTGCTTTCAGATTTCTACAACATACCTGTGGGACGCAGCATTATGAAACATGCCAGCCTGCTGCCAAAGACGGCGTCAATACACACTTTGAAGTGCAGTGTACCCAAGCAAAACATACGATTCCTAAACCCCAAAGATTATGACTGGGACACCACAGAGAGACTGATTCAAGAAGTGAAACTCGTTTTAGCCCACACATGAGCATTTTGCTAACTATACTGTGTGTCCTGTCCTTGTATATATCACCACATTTTTAAGCCAGGGTTATGGATAATTAAGAAACAAGTGAATTATGAAAATTGAAACATCAGATTGGACCCAATGTTACTGTTCATGAGCAAACAACACAGAACCCTGTTAACTCAAATACTTTGATTGAAGTTCAGGGAACGCCCAGGAATTTAGTGCTATATAACATAAAACATTGCTGTGGTGTACCACAAGTTGTTATTCTTTGTAACATACTATTATTGACTTATGTCAGCATTATTGTAGTTCAGTAAAACACTAAACAACTAAAACTGACCATAAACCTAACCTCAGTAACCAAGAGGAAATGTTTACTTTCAAATATAAACCCTAAAACAGCACTTTTCTTTGTAAGGACCATCGAAAACAAAAATGTCACATATTCCTATGAACAGGGTCAAATTTGGTCCCTACAGCTGGATAAAAAATAATAATAAACTATACACACACACACAGACACACACACACACACACACACACACACACACACACACTACCTTACTCTTTGCTTTGTGACAGTTGTTACTGCTATGGTAATAAATAATCAGGGTTAGTGTGTTTTTCCCCCCTTTCACGTTAACAACTAGAGAATGAAATCTACTCACTACTGACTTTCACAAAACATAACTTTTCATTTGATATGCTTGTTTAAATGTAACACGTAAAATTTGGTGCTTAATACCAACACGATATATGGCCAAATGTTTGTGGACACCTGACCATCACACCCATGTGTGGTTCTTCCCCAAAATGTTGCCACAAAGCTGTAGTAAAAAATTGTAGGATATCTCTGTATGCTGGAGCATTACAGTTTCCCTTCACTGGAACTAAGGGCCAAACCTGTTCCAACATGACAGTGCACCTGTGCACAAAGCGAGCTCCATGAAGACATGGTGTGTGAAGTTTGGCCTGGAAGAACCCAAGTGTCCTGCACAGAATCCTGACCTCAACCCCACTGAACACCTTTGGGATGAACACCGACTGAACCCCAGACCTCCTCACCAACATCAGTATCTTGTCTTCACTAATGCTCTGGTAACTGAATGATCACAAATCCCCACAGCCACACTCCAAAATCTAGTGGAAACCTTCCCAAAATAGTGGTGCTTATTATAGCAGAAAATGGTAAATCTAGAATGGCATGATCAAAAATCACATGTGAATGTTATGGTCAGGTGTCCACATACTTCTGGCTATATAGTGTATATCTCAGTAAGCAAGCCCGGTGTACGATCCACATCTTTAGGTAGATTGATTACAACCTCGAGACACCTAGTTAGCAATAGATCAACAGATTCTTTAAAATGATACTACAAATCAACAGTACTAAATTCAACAAAGAGAAATTCAGCAGAGCCAAGAAAATAGTACACAAGATACAACTGATAATGTTTTTACATGTGAGAGAACACCACATCACCAAATACTCATTCATTTTACTTACACTAGTCTCTATTAATGCATTTAATTAGCTCATCGTTCCTAACGCTAATTTACGTTACATTATACCCCAGCATGGCTAAATTCTCGAATCTGATTGGTCAGAAAGTGTGCATTACTTTTGTATATCAGCAAGGTTCGGACAGTAGTTCTGGCTGTAATGTGAACGATAGGTTTATATTAACGTGCTCGTTATAATATGTTATTGTTACTATAGTAACAGCTCATTCTCAGGGCCTTGTAGACAGAAGAGTTTATGCTTCCTGGTTTCTTGGCAAAATGAGAGGCTGCATTTTTTTGAGAGAGAAAAAAAGAAAGAGAAGCTGGTGAGGGACTGACTGAGCTGTTTATCTCAGCTATATTGTAGATGATAAGAGGAACTAACTTGTCTTTCAGACATTCCACAACATTAAATCTAACAATAAGCCATTCAAATAAATTAAACATTGTAATCATTGTTAAATCACTCTGGTATAAGTGGAATAACACACTCCAGACCATGCAGTTATACAAAAATAATACACTTTGTGGTGGTAAAAGCACTCTGCTGCATGTTGTGCCATATCACACCCCCCCTGTGTGCAATATTTTCATATAACAGCATGGTCTGCCATTTGTTATTTCTTAATTAGTCAACACTTTTCAGCCTAGTTTACTAATTGGCTAGCTCCTAGAGTTAATATACAGAGAAAGCACTCTTCCGCAGATATGCATCTTGTGCCATCATGAATCACCAGTAGGGTGCCCAAAACAGGAAACAATAACTGTTATACATAGAATAGACAGCTGGCAGTGTACACACTATGTAAAAACTGTATATACGTATATGTGTGAGTATATATATTATAACAGCTTCAAACTAGCATTTATTATTCCCGCCAGGATTTTTTTGATTTTGCGATTGCAGAAATGAACACAAAATCAAGCACACGCCACAATATTCAGAGAAGCTTGAAATAATTCTAAATTACTGCAAATTTGGGCTGAGAAACGTCAGATGACATCATCACGACACGCATTCAGCGAATGCCATCTTTAATTCACGTGCATCAAGCATGAGTACAGCTAAAAAGTCTCATGTACCAATAGACCTCTTTGTTGTCGACATAATTCGGTTTAAAATTTCACCAATTTCAGTAGTTTTTCGCAAAAAAAGCACAAAAACTGTGTACGTTGTATCGCAAATTTGGGGCAAAATTAAGCATTTTTGGCAAGCCTGTACAGACTGACTAGTAGTGCGAGCTACTGGGTGAGACCAGAGGGCAAGCACAGATGAATGCACTGAGGTTGGACACAGCGACCAGGCTCCTGCGTTCGGTTCTCCAAAGTATAGTTCAGTTGAATAAATGAAGTCTATGACTTGGAGAATTTGAGAATGATCAATTGAAACATAATGAGCTCCATGGCAGTGCCTGAGTTGTTATTTTAGTTGGAAGTGGAGCTCCAAAGTCAGCTAAAACACTAATGATCATGGCCTCTTTCTAAGGCACCTTAGATCGTAAAGAGGTGTGGCTGGTGCCATTCATAAGCTACTGAAGAGCTCATTTTAATGATTATAGTGTGGTACATGTCAGTGATTTTTGAGAGCTATTGGGCTATCGGACACTTGTGCAGATGTGCAGCTGATTCTTGATTTCAACAAGTGCAGATGATTCCTGTTTGGTTACAGTTCAGTGACTAGCTTGCTCTTTCTGTCTTTTAACTCTATGGGCTAGAAAATGAACACTGAAGTGTATAGTAATACAGTATACTGAAGTTCACTGAAGTGAACCGAAGGGCTAGCTAGTTATGATAATGCTACACCTAAACCTAAACTTGACAGTAACCTGTAACCTCAGCAACTGATTATTTATTTATTTATTTATTTTTATAAATAAAACTTTGTATGTGTTTGTTTGTGTGTGAGTGTGTGTGTGTGTGTGTGTG
>JAFFST010053726.1:158463-191346 GCA_022414735.1 Noturus placidus | reverse complement strand
AGAGAGAGAGAGAGAGAGAGAGAGAACCCCACATGAGGATGCTGAAATTGACAATTACTGATATGCACTTTCACCTTCATACCTTCATGCCTTCACACTTCACTTACAATCACAAAATTAAAATGGTCTTTTTCCATCACATGATGATAACTATTTTCTCGCTTGCAGACCGGCGGCGGCCGGGTAAATTCCAGCCATTCCGCCGCCTGTTTGGGAGGAAGAGGAGGAGAGAGACAGAGCGAGGGTTTGAGGAAACCAAACTTAAACCCAGCCACTCCACTGATGAAGTGTGCAATGGAGTGGTCTCAGGCCCAGATGAGTCCTGTCAGCATCTAAGGTTACAGATCTGTCAGGAAAAACTTAAAATACTGTTGTATTTCGTCATATTTCGTCATATTCGTCATATTGTATTTCGTCACATCAGCGTAAGCCCCCCCCCACCCTTAAATACTGATCTAGTATAAGTCTGACTTTTATATTCCACCCAATGACAGAGTAAATGCTACCAAATAATAGTTCACAAGTGAAATTCCAGCTTGCACATCAATAGTATTAAAAAAACAATATTTTTCAATTTTTAATTTATTATTTGTGAACACAGAGAGCTAAATCCCCTGGGGTCTCGAGCTTTTTCACACGAGAGCATCTTCATCCCTGAGGATTCTGTAGAGAAGCCGTGCTCAGAACTGACCATGTCTCAAGAGAACGTCTCAGACAAAGTCAGGAACTTACAAGTAAGTGTATTTTAATGTGATATTCATTCTCTTTTACAGATGTGTACTGTATGTGCAAACATGTATTTTAACAAAGTTATAGCCTATTACAATAAGTAAGGAATGAAACTCCTCAGGACATGCTGTTACAGATGATAATCAATGACAGGATGATGTGATGTGGTCAGTGTGAAGCGGAGAACTGAAGCCTCTTTTCTCTCTGTTTGGATGTTAATAAGACATAAAAATGCAGCTTGTTATGTTACCTAGAATCCAGAACGTGCAAAGTCTTCTATACTGAAGACACTCTTATGGTGGAAAATGTACTAACCTTTACAAAGTGCTGACACATTCTTCTTGTTCAATGTTAAATAAACATCTGTTTATATAGAGCTTCAGTATCTACAATTTTTTTAATTCTCAAATCTGATTGGTCAGAAGGTGTTCATTAACAGTAGTGTCAAAGCCATGCTCACTCACTCACTTTCAGTAACTGCTTTATCAGGTTCACGGTGGATCTGCAGCCTATCCCAGTAACACTGGGTGCAAGGCTGGAGAATTCACCCTGGATGGGCTGCTAGTCCATGACAGGGCCCCATTCCCACATTCATTCACACCTATGGGCAATTTAGCATAGCCAATCTGCCTACTGGCATGTCTTTTAGGAGGTAGGAGGAAACTGGAAAACCTGGAGGTGCTGTTATATAAAATTAATCAAAAGCTTCTTATTAATCAGATTTGAGTAGGAAAAATACTTATTACTATTATTTTTATTATATTCAAATTTAATCTAGCACCATTTATCTTATTTTATAATTGAGCTCTGTACCCTGTGTTTAACCCTGTGTTTACAGAGGCAGATAGCTCATAATATAAAGTTTGGTCAGAAACCTCCCTCACTTAGAAAAAGTGAAGAAGATGAAGGTAGCTCAGACGAGGAAGAAGTACAAAGAAGTCCATTGCGAGTACTGGCACAGGTTGAGCCAGAGCCACAGGAAACCGAAGCCAAGGAGAATGTAGGGGAAAAAAATTACATTTTTTTTTACAACAAAAAAAATGACAGATTTTGATAAGAATGGACGACAGACTAATGGAACTGTGGTACACTATATGACCAAAGGTTTGTGGACACCTGCCCATAACAGCTTCCCATTCCAGTCCTCTTTTCTGTTATAATAAACTCCACTCTTCTGGGAAGGCTGTCCAATAGATTTTGGAGTGTGGCTGTGGTGTGAGGAGGTCTGGGGTGCAGTCGGTGTTCCAGTTCATCTCAACGGTATTCAGTGGGGTTGAGATCAGGACTCTGTGTAGAACACTCGAGTTCTTCTACTCCAACCTTAACACACCTTGTCTTCATGGAGACAAGGTGTGTTGTGCACAGGGACATCGTCATGTTGGAACAGGTTTGGGCCTCTTAGTTCTAGTGAAGGAAATTTGTAATGCTACACCATACAGAGACATCTTATACAATTGTGTGCTTCCAGCTTTGTGGCAACAATTTGGGGAAGAACCATGGAGGTTTGATGGTCAGGTATCCACAAACCTTTGGCTATATAATGTACATAATACTGTCACTTTAAATCTACCTTTAATATTTTATTTCTCTACATGGATCATGAAAATATTTGAATGTCATTTCTTTTTACTAAGACTTTTTACTTTTCTGTTTCATAATTAGGTTTCATCTGCTACCCATGATGTGGTTCACTATAGGACTCCTGTGAAGTCCCCTCGCACAAAGCGTCCTCCTCCTCCTGGTACGATCGAATCAATTAACCTAGATGCTGTTCCCCAGTCCGCTCCACGCTTGGACAACACTGCTGCCAAACATAAACTGTCTGTCAAACCCAAAAACCAGCGAGTGTCCCGTAAGCACCGCAGATTCACACAGGTAAGGAACATTTTTTTCTTTGACTGACACCTTGGAAATTTGTGAACCTCTTAGGGTAAAACTAGGAACTCTGATAAAGGGTGAGGATCCATGGACAAATTTTAATAACAGTTCCCATTTCAAAATATAAACACAATCCAAGAATCAAAGTTGATAATCCAGGCAAAGGGGTAAAAAAAAAAATCATCAAACATGTAGCGAAACAATCAGAAGGCAATCTAAACTGAAAAATCCAAAGAGAGAGGCAGAGAGCAAAAGACAAGAGACAAAATATTGGCAAGGCTTTTCAATAACTGAATGATAAACTCTATGATCTGCTAATATAACATCAAATCAGGAAGTGATCAGGATGTGAGGTGCAGCAGAGGTCACACTAATAGTCTGGAGAGCGCAATATCTGCCGGCAGGGAGGGGAAATGTCCTGAGTCCCACTTACAGATGTTGGTTTATCTGTTGCAAAACTCATATCTTTCTTTGTCAATTTTAGGAGTTTCTGGAAGTGGATATTTCAGCACTTCTGCAAGAAGAGACAGATGAGCAGAAACCTGCAGAAGAAACAGGGGTTTGGAGAGAAGGACATGTAAGAAGTCACTGGACCAGAGATGAGCAAGAGCTTCCTGAAAAATCTAAGAAGCAGAGATTTCATGAAGAGGAGCAGGAACGTCTGGAGCTTCAGAGAATCCAGGAGCAAGCGAAACAGAGAAGGAGAGAAGAAGAAAGAAGAGCTGAGGAACTGAGACTGGAACAGGAGACAATGCGCAGAAAACAGGAAGAATATCAGAGAAAGGAGGAAGAGGAGCAAAGGCAACGGGATGAAGACAGAAGGAAGGGAGAAGAAGAAATGAGAAAGAGGGAGGAGGAGCAACGCTTAAAGGAGGTCGAAGAGAGAAAGAGACATGAGGAAGAGGAACGAAAAAAGAGAGAAAAAGAGAGAAGGAGAGCAGAGGAAGAAAGAAGAAAGCAAGAACTCATAGCAGAGCGCCTTCACCTGGAGAAGGAGAGGAAAAATAAAGAATTGGAGGAGCAGAAACGAAAAGTGGAGGAAGAGGCAGAAAAACGAAGACTTTGGGAGTTAGAGGAAAAACAGCACAGAGAAGAAGAAGCACGTCTTTATGAGGAACAAAGAAGGCGACAAGAAGAAGAGGAGGCTGAGATGAAAAGATTGGCCGATGAAAAGAAAACTAAGGAAGAGGATAAAAAAAAGAGGCAGCAAGAGGATATGAGAGCTGCTGAGGAGCACTCCACATCCTCTGATACAGAGTGGAAGAGGAAAGCAGAGGAGCTGCGATGGAAGGAGATGGAAGAGAGGCAAAGACCTTTCACTTTCAAAGTGTCCTCAGGTGAAAAGCAAATCCTATTTCAGAAGGTCAATCTAACACCAGTTACCCCAGTACCTGCTCAGCAGGGTGAAACAGCTGCTGAAATCAGGGAAGGCACTGCCGGAGTTCCTGATTCACCAACTTTATCATCATCCCTGTATGTTCCTCACACTGCTATATTAGTGACTGGAGCTCAGTTGTGTGGTACAGCAGTAAATCTGGATCAGATAAAAGACACAGCCTGTAAGTCTCTGCTTGGTCTCTCTGAGGACAAAAAAGCCTTTGGGACACCAGCAGGGAAGAGCAAGGTATCACCAGATCGCAAATCTGGAAAAACCAAATCTTTAAACGAATCCTCTTTATCGCCAGACCAGTCTAGTGCTGCTGTCCTGGCAGAGTGGGCCAGTATACGATCCAAGATTTTTAGAGGTGGCCTAGATGTAAAATACCAAGAACACTCAGACAAACAGGTGCAGAACCGAAGAACAAGTGAGGATATTGACGAGCCACCATTCTCTCACACCAATCTCAGGAAGACCATGTCAGCAAGCGCTAAGTTTTCCATCACTCCAGCCAGAAAAAAGTTTGCAGACTCTAACAGAAATTCTGAGGTCTTTAGTCAACAAGAGACAGAAGGAGGTTGGGGGGAATTACCATCTACAGATTCTGCTCCTAATCAGCATCTCCATTCACCTTCCTCTGCCAGCAAAGGTCAAAATAAGGGAGGAAAGGTGGTTCGTACCTCAGACAGTACAGAAGAATGTAAGTTTGCCAAAGACCTCCCTTCTTTCCTGGTTCCAAGTCTGCCACATGGATCCTCGAAAGCTCCAACATCTGAAACAGGACGACTGAGCCAGGTGGACTCAAAGCATTATGGGGAACAGAGAGACCTGAGTGGTGACGAGAGGCCCTCACCATTTGGTATAAAACTGAGGAGGACAAACTACTCCCTTCGTTTTCATAGTGAGCAATCCACAGAGAAGAGGAAGAAAAGGTATAGTGCAGGTGACAATTTTGAAGGAGTACCAGTGCCCCTCACCTCTACTGACCAATACTCTGACACTTCTGCATTCTCCGAGAAGACCATTATCACGACTCCGCTTGGTGAGAGTGGAATCAAATTCCAAGGAATCTCCAGTGTAGAGTCCCGCTCCAGGCCTGGTAGAAATGCTTCCTCTTCACCATACAATGAACGTGACAACCTCAACTCTAAGCCCCCAATTTATCAGAAACCAGTCACATTTCACAAACCATATGATGGTGCCACACCTCCAACTTCTCCCCTACCTAAACCTGGTAGAAGGACTTCTGGGGACATTCTGTCCCAGAGATCAGGTGGACCAGAATTGGCAGCTTCTGAAGAGCGCATTGATCAAAAGTTAGAGCCCTCAGAATCCATGCAGTGCCAGAGGAATGGTCAGGGGGTTGATGAGCCAAAAGAAAAGAAGTCCTTCTTTCCATCCATCAGCATTCCATGGAGAGAGAAAACAGACCGTAAGACTGAACTCATAAGAAGAGGCAAGTATAATCTCACTTGTTATATGAATACTTAAATGTCATATGATCTTTAAATGTCTTGACACAAACAAATACATATGGTAAAATGTGTTACAATTGCATTCCATTCTGTAATAGCACATTATAAACCAGCCAGAAGAGTACTGAATAATATGTCACTTCCATAAATGTGAGCACAATACAGAACATTGTTATGGTAAATACGTTTTTGCTTAGTGTGTCTCTGTCGCTCTCAAAGCAGATGCAAATTGCACTCCTGTCTGCTTTACAGAAAAGCCCTCTCTACAGAGCAGGCATTCCTTAGACAGTTCACGGGCACAGGAGAAGGAGACAGGTCCGTTATGGATCACTCTGGCTTTGCAGAAACAGAAGGGTTTTAGAGAACAGCAGCAAAGCAGAGAGGAAAGGAAGAACCAGAGAGAAGCCAAGCTGGCTGAGAAACAAGCCAAGGACCGAGAAAGTGTAAGTAATAATAATAATAAGTCTTTATTTTATAAAGCGCCTTTAAAAGTAGCTTCTCAAAGCGCTGGTACAACAGTACTTGTATTTCTTGTATTTCTTCAGTTTTTTAGGTATACTAAACTATTTGAAAAATGAAAACACAATCTAAGTTAAAACAAAGGCAACCTCAATAAACACAAATACAGAAATGATAGTTATTTATTGAAGCAAGTTATCCAGTACCAACTGGGCCTATGTGAAAATGTATTTGCCCCATAGTTATTAATTCCCCAAATCTATGAAACTGCATTCATATTGGGGTTCAGCTGGACTAGACGAAACCAGGCCTGATTACTGCAAACCATGCCAAGGACAACATCAAAGGACCTTCAGGTCTCTCTTGCATCAATAAAGGTCACTCTTCATGACTCCACATCAGAAAGACACTGGGCAAAAATGGCATCCATGGAAGAGTGGCGAGGTGAAAACCACTGCTCAATTTTGTCAAAACACACCTTGATAATCCTCAAACCTTTTGGGAGAGTGTTCTGTGGATTGATGAGTGAAAAGTGGAACTGTTTGGAAGACAGGGTACCCTTACATCTGTCGTAAACCAAACACCGAATTCCACATAAAGAACACTTTACCTATAGTGAAGCATGGTGGTAGCAGTGTGATGGTGTGCTGTTTCAGGGCCTGGGAAACTTGCAGTAACGTGAATTCGTGAATTCTGAAACGTGAATTCTGCTCTCTACCAGAAAATCCTTTAAAAAAAAGAAAATCCTAAAGGAGATCCGGTCTTCATTCCGTAAATTGAAACTCAACTCTGGATTATGCAGCAAGACAATGATCCAAAGCATAGAAGTAAGTGAAAGACTGATGTTCAGTTATTGGAAGCGTTTGGTTACAGTTATTGCTGCTAAGGGTGGAACAACCAGATTTTAAGTTGAAGGTGGCAATTCGTTTTTCACATGTGTGATAGGTGTAACTTGGATAACTTGTTTTTGCTTCAGTAAAATAAATAAATAAAAACTGCATCGGGTGTTTACTCAGGTTACCTTTGTTTCATGTTGTATTTGGTTTAAAGATCTATATAGTATGAGATATACACAAAAACAGAAGAAAGCAAATAATTTTTCACAGCACTGTATCTGATTTACCTGTAGTTCATGTATATAAAGCCCAGTGCGCACTACATGATTTGCAAAATCTCAGAATCATTGACCCTTTTGCACTACATGACTTTAATAACTTGCAATCAGTTTTCTTTTTTTTATGTAAAATGCTACCATTGGTGTGTGAGTGTGTCTCATTTGTAAGTCGCTTTGGATAAAAGCGTCTGCTAAATGAATAAATGTAATGTAAATGTAATGTAAAAGTGTGCGCACTATCTGGAAAGAGCCCAGCCGAAGCCCAATTTCTCAGGAAAATGAACAAGAGTCTGTCATCATGTCATTTTAGGACTATTTTGTATTGAAACAAGAAAAAAGAGAAATAAGAGAATAATGTGGTGCAATGATTGATTGGGGAGACACAGGCAAAGAGGATTGTCTGAAAAGACAACTGGTGGTATAGTGCTAAAAAATAAAAAGTAGCTGTTTCAATATTTCAAAAAAATAACTCAACACACAGCCATTAATGTCTAAACCGCTGGCAACAAAAGTGAGTACACTAAGTGAAAATGTCCATCACCTTCACTCTCAGCTTCTTTAGCAAGGCAGTGGTCGTCTTGGAGGTGGGTTTGCGGTTGTTATCATGCTGGAATACTGCATACTGATCATGCTCTGCTTCAGTATGTCACAGAACATGTTGGCATTTATGGTTCCCTCAATGAATAAAAGTATGAGTACTGCCAGCATTGCTGTAGAGGTTGAAGGGGTGGGGGGTCAGCCTGACCATACACCGTACACTGCATCAAATTGGTCTGCAGGGCTGTCGTCCCAGAAGGAAGCCTCTTCTAAAGAAGATGCACAAGAAATTCCGCAAACAGTTTGCTGAAGACAAGCAGACTAAGGACATGGATTACTGGAACCATGTCCTGTGGTCTGATGAGATCAAGATAAACTTTTTTGGTTCAGATTGTGTCAAGTGTATGTGTGTGGCGGAAACCAGGTGAGGAGTACAAACATGTGTGTCTTGCCTACAGTCAAGCATGGTGGTGGGAGTGTCATTGTCTGGGGCTGCATGAGTGCTGTCGGCACTGGGGAGCTACAATTCATTGAGGGAACCATGAATGTCAACATGTACTGTGACATACTGAAGCAGAGCATGATCAGTATGCAATATCCAGCATGATAACGACCCTAAACACACCTCCAAGATGACCACTGCCTTACTAAAGAAGCTGAGGGTGAAGGTGATGGACTAAACCCTACTGAGCATCTGTGGGGCATCCTCAAACGGAAGGTGGAGGAGCACAAGGTCTCTAACATCCACCAGCTCCGTGATGTCATCATGGAGGAGTGGAAGAGGACTCCAGTGGCAACCTGTGAAGCTCTGGTGAACTCCATGCCCAAGAGGGTTAAGGCAGTGCTGGAAAATAATGGTGGCCACACAAAATATTGACACTGTGGGCCCAATTTGGACATTTTCACTTAGGGGTGTACTCACTTTTGTTGCCAGCGGTTTAGACATTAATGTCTGTGTGTTGAGTTATTTTGATGAGACAGTAAATTTACACTGTTACACAAGCTGTACACTCACTACTTTACATTGTAGCAAAGTGTCATTTCTTCAGTGTTGTCACATGAAAAGATTTCATCAAATATTTACACAAATGTGAGGGGTGTACTCACTTTTGTGAGATACTGTATATATCAAACATGCTTGAAAATATCCGCGCCTGGGAAATCTATGCTAAAAGCTTCTAATGCGCACTAGACTTAAGCTACAAAGAATGTTTACAGGTATATCTACTGTGATATGGGAAACATCTCAGGAATTGTCTTACAGGGTGGTATAGTGAGCCCTACAGACGGTAAGGGGAATGTACACTCCAGTACTCCTAAGGCACAAATCCCAGAGGAGAACAAGAGACCAGACACATTACTGACTCGCTTTGAACGTCGTGACAATTTAAAGAAGGCCAATACCCTACCCACTTCTGTCACAGGTGCAGTTTTTCTCTCTCTTCTGTTTATTAGAATGTCCTGCACAAAATACACTTGTTTATGTCAAATATTAATTGAAGATATTATTTAAATGTCAAATGTTAACAGTGAAGTAGGTCTATTTTTCATCTTTTTCAGTCGAGATAGCAGATTCTACCCCATCACCCCCAGCAGCAAAGGACATAACAAAGCGCTTCCCACCTAGTGACACTCCGCAGGTTTCCACTGAACCAGCTTGGCTTGCTCTTGCCAAGCGTAAGGCCAAAGCATGGAGTGACTGCCCACAGATCATCAAGTGATATGTTAACTTTGACTTAAAAAAGGGAACACACACTTCCGTGTCATTCACAGGATATTATTTCACCATACTCATGACCATTCACAAAATACCACATTACCTGTTAAACTGCATTCACTTTTAATTTTTTGGTGCCATTTTCACCCGGGAGAATGTGTAGCAAGCGGCATGTATTTCTAAAATATTGACATACTTGTAATTTTATGTAAAATGGTCCAGAACTATAGTGATTTGTTCAAAACACACAATTCTGGATTTGAGAGACAGACACAAAAACCTGCTCAATTTTACTCAAGAGAATTGTTAAAATTTTGAAATATTTTGCATTAAAGTTCAAAAACAACCACAACAACAACACCAATCAAACCAGTTTTCAAGTGTATATCTTCTAGTCACAACCCGGCAATCCAAGCCCAGCAGACCTATTGCTAGCAAAACCTTTGTCTGAATATATAAGGCATGCGTACTATATAAAGAAACTTTACTAAAACAAATGACTCACATATGATTTAACCATAAGTTTGAGATCCACTCTTTGGGGAGTCTTTTAAGAACTCGCTCAAGGGCTGAAGTTACACAGTATGTGTCAAAGTAACAAATTTCTTACTTGACCCCATGATATGTATTGCGTATTACAAGCATGAACTTCAGAACTGGCTACTGTTTTTGAAATTTCTTAAAAAGTCTAGATACTGGTCCTGACATATTTCCAAAAAATGTATTTGTTAAATTGTCTTAACACCTCTCGTCTTAATATGGACACGGTTAATTCTCTCTTTTGTTTTTGCGAATATTAACTTATTTGATATGCCAAGATTTTCACTGTGTGGCAAATGACTGCAGTCATTTAAGCTGTCACTGAAAATTAACATAATGATGACAGTCACTGTGTTTACTTATGTAAATAACTTACATAGTAAATGTTATTAATGACGCTTCCGTTCAACCACCATGTTAAATCATTTCCCTGGAACCTGTTAACCAAACGTTAATGAACTATCTGCTTCTTGCAAAGTGTTTATACCCTCCAGTTTCTTTGGAACAGAGACTGCTCGCTTGCTGTAATAGAAACACTTGTTATCCTGTAGCTTGTGCTAGCTCTTCTTGTATCAGACATTAAAAACAAATCAGTGGGAGATCAGTGCTTTAAAAAAAATTCTGCTGGGTGAAGACTAACCAATGACTTTCCAGAGGAAAAGACATTATTCTCATAAATAACAACAGCTTTGAACTAATAGAAAGCCTTGATCCCCCAGCAAAACACCAACCCCCTCTACTTAAAGTAATATTTTGTATGTAATGTATGTAGGTATCTATGTACAGAGGTGGACTGAACTGCACTGTGTTCCTTTGAAGATCCATGAGTTCAGTCGCTTTGTTTTTAATTTGGTCGTGTGCAATTGTGTAGCGTCAAAACAGTGTTGTATGTAACATTGAAATAAAAGCAGTTTGTTGGTAATTGCACTTTTTTGGTTCAATTTACAAAAAGGTACCCATTAAAAGATTCTTAAGGAATATAAATTTTATGAATTCTCTAGAAAAAAAAAAAAAACCAAACACTAAAGACAGATGTTTGATGTCTTGTGTTGAAATGTCTGTTTTTGTATAGAAATTAAAGGTCGACCAATAGTGGACTTTACCGATAACTAAATCAGGCGGTACCTACCTGCCGATAACCGGTTAATCAACCGATAGCTAATCAACCAACAGAATCATTGATTCTGAATGAAAACATAAAACACACAAAGTAAAATATTGCTCAACTTTATTCATAATAAACAGTACTGACTGTACCATGAAAATGTACTGTACTTTTTAACATGAAATGAATGTAGAAATATTAATATATATGAACTCTTAATAAATATGAAAGTAATTAAAGGATATACAGTTCTGTACAAAAGTTTTACGTACATGCAATGAAATGCTGTAGAGCAAAGATGCCTCAAAATAATGAAATAAAATTTTTTTACATACTTATATATATATATATATATATACACACACACCATAAGGAACAGTAAACAGTAATATATGAAACAAGGTCAATATTTGGTGTGACAAAAAAATTTCAATAGTAGTCTCCGGTGCAATTAGTGCAGTTTTATAAGGAAATGAGCTGCAAGTTTTATTGAGCATGTTGTAGAACCAGCTATGGTTGTTCTGGACACTTTGACTGTCACACTTGCTTCTTATTTTGCAGCAAAATCCAGCAGCCTTCATTAGGAGGTTTTTTTGTCTGAAAAGTGATCTCCATTATGTAATATGCTGCCTTCTTTAACGACATACAAACATTTTTCTTTAATATTTAATTTTGTGCTGGAAATATAATTTTTTTGTACTGACTCGTTAATGTAGAAGTCATAAAAGAATTAAAAAAAACATATATTACAAAGTTTGTACTAAAAAAAAAATATAGGGTGCCTAAAATTTTGCACAGTACTGTACATCCAAACTGAACCAAAACGCAACACTCCAAATAAATACAAATAGAGACATGCAAAATGTATTTTTAAAAAAAAATCATTTAAAACAACAAAATTTGTCAGTGCTAGTTTTTATTTCGCCTCTAGAGGCCGCTCTCGTACTGTATAACGACAGCAGACCATTCTCAGCCAAGGGAAAAACTATCGGCAAGGATTTCTGCCGATAACCGAACGAATTGCTGGAACTATCGACCTCTACTAGAAATCTATCTTAGGAAATATGACAGTATAATATATTAACATTTGTACAATACCAGTACATAGTGCTAAAGTGCTACTATTATTCTAGAGCATTTTATGTACATGTTACATAGCCATTTACATATTTAACCAGTAAGAAAATTTGACATATTGTACTCAGAGATGCTTTAGTTATTCCTTCCTGCTAGTCAGTTCCAAGCAGTACACGTAGTCATTCCGACATCCCACAACTACAGTGTAACCCCACACGATAGGAGAGGAGAAGAGTTCACCAGGTAAGACGAAAGAGGCTTTCAGTGTTCCCTGTTCTCCATCTAGTACCCACAGTGTTCCATCAGTTGAAGCTACAGCTACCAGGGTTCTTATGCCCCAAGGACTACCATCAAAAACAAAAGGACTGGAATACACCTTGCCTGTGGTTTGGAAGCGCCACAGTAATGATCCATTAGCAGGATTGATGCAGTATACACAGCAATCATGTGACCCACAAAAAACAGCTTGAAAAGCTGGAGATAATGTTGTGTAACCCTCGTATGCTCCATATCTGGTTCTTTGATTGGTTGAAAGTGGAAATGAGGCCAAGCATGGCGATGAGAAGACGGGTCCATCGGTGAGAAAATCCCATAACTAAGGAAAAGCGAATAGGATTGAAAAAAAAGTTCTAAAAGAAAAACAAGTAATTCACATGCACAACTTGTCAATGCCTCAATAAACACTGACCAGATTTGTTTAAAGTTTCTATCAAAACTCAAGTATGGATGCAGATCATAATCTTTATACTTTACTGCATCTTTGTTCATGCCTGTGTAACTACAGCCCCTACTGTACCTTCTCTTACCACATTTCCATCATGGCTTAATGCACTGATGTGTCCATTCACTGAACCAATGCAGACGCAGGAGTCAGAACAGGAGGGAGAGGAAAAAAATGGAACATCAGTGGAATATGTCCACAAGACTTTACCATTGTCCTATAAAACAAACACACACAAAAAAATTAAATTACTTTCAAATTTCAAAAAGTCTGAGAGGGCAATGCTGGAATTAGACATAATTTCATCAGTAATTCAAACTAACAGGTCATCCGTTTTAAAGGATTAAACTAGATCAGCATGATCTGTTTATAATACATAAGAAGGGGTATGTTACAATGCTAATAAACCTTATTATCCACAGGTTGAAAGGCAACTCTATTTTTCTGCTATATAGAAAGAAGGTCCAATACTTACCGGACTGAGGCAATGGAGCAGCCCCCTTAGTGTGGCCGAGTATAGCCGCCTGGGAGAGGAGTGGACACACGGGGAAGAAAACACTGCACCACCTCCACAATAGTATTTCCATATACAACGCTTCACCTGAAAACACACACATACCTTACACACAAGATCTCTGCTGACTGTGCATATTGAGTTCTGCAGGCAATCAAAATGAAACATTGTATACAGAAAACTAAATCAGTGTTTTAAATTCTGGATTTTAATCCCGAACCCTGGAGGTGCGAGGCAAATGTGCTAACCACTAAGCCCACCTTGAGAACACTAATATTTACTAAAATGTAATGGGTTGTTTGACTAGTCTTTACCAATGGTTCTAATGCATAGACATATCCATCATGGGACCCGATGATAAACAGTCCAGTCTGAGGGTCTACAGCAGGAGAACTCTTCACTGCATCTCCTGTCTTAAACACCCAGCACGTCTGCCCCGAGTCCACGCTCAGAAAATACACCTGCCCATCATAACACCCTGAGAACAGAGGTTTGGCATTTGACTATCAACAGTAATGGTAGGTATTCACTCACACCTAACACTAGCATTTCTGTGAAATCTGTCAGCTACAGTTGCAATCAAAATTATCCAACCCCCAGTGTAAATCAGGTTTATTGTCAAAATTTACAGAATTTCAGCTGTTTGCAATGAAAAAAAATCAAACAAAAAGCAATTAAAATAATTCAGCTGCAAACTTATACAAATGCAACTTATAATACTTTCTCCACTTTCAAAATTATTCAACCCCCTGAATTGAATCCCTAAATATGCAAAACAGGTGTTGTCTCAAGCACACCTGATGCAACTAATCAAGGGCTTCATTAGTTGCATCAGGTGTGCTTGAGCTGGAACACATGAAATAACTGAACTGGCAAGGGGCAGAAAATAAATGAAATACCTGGACGAGGCAGAAAAAAAAAAAGCAATCAACGGCTGCAGCCAGTTTTCTGAGAAGGCAGGTTGTGAAAAACCCTCGAATGACTGCAAAAGACCTGCAGCAAGACTTGGTGTCAATAGGCTGTGAGGTTTCAGTGAGCACAGTAAGGCGTGTACTAAACGTAAAAGGTTTCCATGCCAGAAAACCAAGATGTACACCAATACTGACCCAGAAGCACAAGAAAAGTTGCTTCAAAATCATATAAATAAACCACAGAAGTTCTGGGATTCTGTTTTGCGGAGCAGTGAAACAAAACTGGAACTTTCCAGCATGATGGGTCAGTGGTATGTCTGGAGGAAGAAGAATGAAGAAGGAAAACTCTGTCCAGAGTCAAGCATGGTGGTGGCACGGTGATGCTCTGGGGCTGCTTTGCATACACTGCCACTGGAAACCTGCAGCGTGCGGAAGGAAAGATGGATCCACTGAAGTAACAGGAAGTCCTTGTAGAAAACGTCATGCCGTGTGTGATGAAGCTGAAGCTTGGGCATCATTGGACCTTCCAGCAGGACAATGATCCCAAGCATACCTCAAATTCCACAAAGGCTTGCTTTCAGAAAAGGTCCTGGAAGATTCTACAGGGCCATCAGTCACCTGACTTGAACCCCATAAAAAATCTCTCATGGGATTTGAAGAAGGTGGTTGCAGCTCACAAACCCAAGAATATTACTGAACTGGAGGCCATTGCTCATGATGAACGGGCTAAGATTCCTCAGGAATGCTACCAGAAGCTCTGCATCTCATTTGCAGCAGGTCATAACAGCAAAGTTGTGCTCTTCTAAAAATGCTTGCCATGTAGGGATTGAATTATTTTGAAACTGGAGAAATCATTAAAAGTTACATTTTCAGTTGAATTTGGGAATTTGAAGCATTCGAACTTGAAGCATTCGTTGTGTTGAACTATTTCAATCGTGTTTGTTTGACTTGTTCATTGCAAACAGCTGAAAGTCTGTTTTGCAATGGGGGTTGAATCATTTTGATTGCAACTGTAAATAATGCCCGTTTGAACAAATTAATATTCAATGTCTCCAAAATTAATCAGATCGTAGTGGTTCCCTTAACCCTCCAGTTTGTTCTACTGACAACAGTACATACTTAACAATAGATGTACTCTTGATTTTATTAGTATTATTTTAGTTTTTTAACTAAAATTTAAAACACGATTTACTCATTTTTAATTATTATTTATATTTGCTTTAATATACTAATCATATTATATAAGTATCTAAATCTATACCTAAATATATAATTTACAATGTTCATTAAACAACTCTTACAACTCTTATCTCCTACTCTACTGTTAATGGAAACAAAAAATACATTCCTCCAGATTCACAGCAGTTCGAGTACAAATATGAAATTAGTAATATGTTTCATACTGATAAACGCCATCATTTACTTGGTTACTATGCGGTCAAAAAAATTATCTTCAATATAAACATGTTTTTTCAATATAAACTTCATAAAATTGAATTATGAAGTTCATTTTTGACGAACAGAATATTAAAGGCAAACCATCAAAAGAAAATTAAGCCCTCATTTTAAACTACATGGTGTCCCAAAAGTCTCCATACACAGGGGACTATGTATTCCAGCACCACATAGGTTTTGCCTTCGTCTGTGTATGTTTGTGGACGTTCACTTCTCAGTCGGTCCGCATCACTTCCTATTTGTCTTTTTGAATTTCTTAATAAGTTTGATGACAGTGTCGTGTGTGAAATGCTCGCCATGTTTCCTGATACAGTCCATCACAACCTTGCAACAGCTTCCCGATCCAGCCATGAGAATGAATTCAAGATGTTCTTCTTTTTTAAAAGGCGTTCTTAAAGGCTATCTGAAAAAAAATTCTAATATAAACCAAGTATGAAAAATTTCGGAAGACATTTTGATAAAAAAGCATTCATTTCCCCAATGTATGGAGGCTTCTGGGACACCCTGTAGAACATAAGAGATGGAAAAACCTTGCAATACTAATTTATAACTACAAACCTAATGCCACCAGGGTTCCACATTTAGAAACAGCAGCAGAAGATTCCAGTCGGTCCCCTAGCACACGCTCCCACACCACCTCACCATTGCTCAGGTCCAGAGCCTGCAGTCTGTGCGAGTGAGAGCCAATAAACACCGTCGTTCGTTCAGGACCAACCAGTAGTACTGGTGAAGCGTCCACACATCTGCCCGTGTCAGAACTCCAACAGACCTGCATGCCCAGGGGTTGGCTGTCTTTTGTAATGCCTGGTTTTGAAGTAACACCACTTCCTGAGTTACAGTGATGACTTTGTCCATCCCCAGATGGAATGTCTCTGCTAACATGAACGAGGTCTGTGGTTCTTCCAGAAGAACTGTTCATGGCTGTCAGACTTGGTTTGCTTATAGGTAATGGGCCAAGTTCTGCACTCTGATAATTCTCTTGTAAATAATCCCAAAATACATCTCCAGCTCTACGAACTACTACAAATCTCGTAGTGCTTCTCTCTGAGGACACAGGTGGCAAAATCACCTCAGGGTCAAAGTTTGAGTCAACTTCTGTGTGGTACCTCTTAGATGGAACAACAGATGCAGAACTTTCGGGTTGTCTCTTTCCTGATGTCTTGATAGGATTTTGATGGGTTGCTGTAATGTGTTTCAGGACATCTGAAAAAGAGCCGTCTAGAATGACCTCCAGCAGACCCGCAGAAGCGGTTTCCATAGTAACAGTGATGTAATCGAAGAGTCGCAGGGCTTGCAGAGAATCCCCACCGCTTAACATGAAATGGGCATCATCTGCGACAACACCATCATCACAAAGACCTAGACACTCCTACCACACACACACACACACACACACACACACACACACACACACACACACACACCCTGAAATCAAAGCTTTATTTTTTTAACCTTAGCCATACTGTGTAAGATTAAACTATATTCTTCACATAAAAGATACAATTATCAACATCATCTGATTTTTTGACCAGGTCACCTAAAACACACTAGTTGGGGAAAAATGATTGTAGACAGTGGGGGTGTGGTTTAAGAGGATTGTAATAGGAGGGTACAGTACAATCCACCAAGAGCTGGAATGAGGCCTTCAGTGCCAGAGTACAGGGGAGTCAGGCCACTTCCCAATTGGAGGTGACATGTTAAGTGCTAACGGAGGTACACATCATGGACATGGTGGATTGAGGCTGCTTTTAGACCCTGATCCGCCAAGGTCAGATTCAAGATGTGGCACTGGATAGTGGCTAGGAGGTGAAGGTGAGGTGAATTCCTAATACACTTACCTTCTAGTGCCTCTCCAAAGACCAAAAGCATAGAATATCAATGGTAGTCAGTCCTTGCCTTTCACAACCAGTAACTTTAGGTACAGAATAGCCAAGGTTTAGGCCCCTGGTGATCTAGCAGCTAGGAGCTCGTGCTCTCATCGCCGCAGCCTGGGTTCGACCAACCCAGCCACTGGTACTCTCAGTGCTTATTCCAAGCCCGGATAAAATGAGATGGTTGCATCAAGAAGGGCATCTGGCATAAAACCTGTGCCAAATCAAACACGCAGATGGTTGATTTAGGACTGGGCCTCTCCTGACCAATAAAAGGGCAGGCGCTGTTCTGGGTACATCACACAGTGCTGAGAGGAAGGGATAAGGGAGTCAAGCAAGACGTTCCATCACTCCCTTGCACAATTATAACTTCAAACAGGTGGCAACAATCGATGGAGAGAATGTCATGCTTTTCTATGCAATTCCATATAACTTTCCACGCATCGGGAGATAAATAAAAACACTACACTTAATGGCTTGTTTCTGATGTACATCAATGGTGTGCGTCTTGCTGTCAGCTGCCGAATTCATCAGCTCATCACCCCAAATTGGCCGGAGTGCCCCATTTCCCCTTATCGGCATCCGTTTCAAAATAATTATGGAGTATGGCTTTCTATAAGCCATCTGACTGGTCAGCACGAGGGGATTTCTTCATATCAGAATATAAACACAAAATATCATGTTGTCTTTAACAGCTCTTTCACTAAGCCTTCCTGAGAACTTGCTTGTTTAACGCACAAATATGCGATATGTACGATGCTAAGTTAGTCTAGTTCTGCATGCAATTTGATGTTCTCAAGATTTTTCTTCAGAAGTATTTGGTTGATCATCCAAGCAATAATGCTCATACCTTCCATAGTGCCTGTAGTCTTTCTCTCAAAGTCTCCATGTTGCCCGTTCTATTGTACTTACTGCTACCCTCTCTATGTCTCTCGTACATCCTCATCAGCTTCTCCATGGCCACTTTACCTATTGAATTCACAATTCAAGACAAGTTTTAGAGAGAGACTGTTGTGCTAGAGTTATTGATCATCACTGTTACAAAGGAACAAAGCCACAACTTGTTACAACAAAATCTGTTCCAGCAATGCACTGCTGATTTTAATAAGGTGTGGGGTTTTTTTTTCCTACATGATGCATGCTTCAGGCCTACTGATTTTTGATACAAACAGGGAAAAAGCACACTGTACCATGGTTAGTGAGTGGCAGGGTAGGAACCAATAATACGGTATCTGGAATGCTGTGATTGGGCACAACTTGAGACAGTCCTTGAAGCACTTCCATCTCTAGAGCTCTGGAGGAAACACGGGAGACTTCAAGGTCCTTAGTGGAGGTGTGTTCAGAGGACACGGTTCTTGTGTCAATTTTAGGCACCACAAAGGCCACCAATCTGCTGCTCTTGTACAGACCCACCACACCAGCATCTACCTGAGGCAAGCTTTCCATGGCCTAGCATGGCCAGATAGAACAAACGAGACAAAACACAGCCAGAAGATTAGACAGACTGATGAAGGCTTTGCTCTTTCCAGGAAGCTCAGAATCCTTAGTGGACACCGATATGTTCTCAATATCATCAGCCCAGGTAAGCGTAAGGAAAGAGGCACCAACCTGTTGTAAGGCATCCAGGTGTAGCATCTGACCATGCCGTTTGACCAGCCGGTCCTTTCTACCCAAGTAATAGAGGTTCGAGTTCTGCACCATCACCCAGTCCCCTGTAGCACGCATCACTCCTTTCATCGCAGCAGTCATCGTCTCATCGTCTAGAAAGCATACTCTGTCCTGACCACCTACAATACAGTTCAAATACGCAATTCAATTCTTCACTCTGTAGCATGCACAAGTGAAAGCACATATTCAACACGGAGACTTTTTAAGTTTTAAGTTATACCAATACAGAGACACCGATATTGCTAACACAGACATCCTAGCAGGCAGGAAGAACAAGTAGAACTTGAAGGGGCTGCCTCTGCCGCCAACAAGTATAATCCTTTGTTTACAAATACGTATGGTTGAAATACCCTTAAATATACTTCAAACTAGAAGGAAGCTATTAAAGAAAAATCATATCTGACATTTGACCTTGCTATGACCATGATCCTGTTCAAATCAGTTCCAAAATATCATCAGTTCATCTGCTGCTTACAATAATTCCATTCAAAGCCAACAATCATTCAACTACTTCTGGAGATATCATCCTAACAAGAATCTCAGACAGACGGAAAACCCGAAAATGATGCTTCCAGCACCTAGTAGCAGAAACATAAATAAAACAATTTTACTGACACTCATATCGACAAAGAAACGGGACTTGAAATTACAACCTTCCAATCAACTATTAGGACATAGAATTAAACTATACGGTATTTATAATAATATGCAGCCATTTTTTTTTTTGCTTTTAAGTTTGATACTTTTTTTACTGACATAAAACAAGAACAATACAATTTTACAATACAAACAGAACCCAATATTACAGATAGGGCTGGGCGATATATTGAGATAATATCGATATCGTGATAAATGATTACACAATAATCTTTTCTGAGATTTCGTAGGTAAGGTGATTTTTTTTACGGCTTTATTAATTACAAATTAAACGGTACTGAACGGATGTTGTTGATTTTACATCTTTTTTTTTAAAACTTAATCTTCTTTGTCTTTGTTGGCATTAAAGAAAGGCATCGTCATACTCAGTTTAAAGGTTATTTGTTTGTCACGAAACCTAGATTTGCAAATTCACAGGTCAACATTCTTCTAAATAAAGTTGGCGCAAAACAAAAGTAACAGCAAATGCGTTGTTGATATTTGTATCTTTTCCCACTTCAGTGAATTGGCTTTTTCCACCAGGTCATGGTCTATCCGTTCATAGTCAGTCTAACTGCTACTTTAGCTTAAAAAAAAAACAGGAAAGCATAGTTTTCAAGTGGCTCCCATATCCTCACAGCAAGGAGTAAATGCTATACACAGTTGTGTGTTAGGAAGACCAAAACATTTGACCTATTATTATTATTATTACCTATGAAGACCTGTCCCTCTCCTTCAGTGACCAGACGTCCATTCTCATCTCTCACTTCCACAGCAGTGTCCATGAGCGGGTCCCCCAGAGGCACAGATCCATTGTCCCTTTCAAACATGATACTCGAAATTACCCACAATGCACTTCACACAATACAATTTCAGCCTGGGTATCTCAAAATGTACTTTGTACCATGTTCAGAACATTTACTTACCTTTCTAATACATTTTAAAATAGTACTCTACAAGCACAGGGAAACTTCCAAGCGTCCACAAACAGAAACGTGTAGCAACTATTTAAAATGAGCACACTCGTATAGTAAATGTCAGAGGTCAAGTATCACTCACATGTGGTCTGAGGAGAGATCCGAGTCTGGCAGCTTGTAGCAACAAGCCCAGCACGAAACTTCTGTGGTTCCGTAGAGATTATAAATACACGTCTTGTTCCCTGCTTGTTTCCAGCTGTTGAGGAGAAATAGCGATGGACATACCTCTCCTCCCAAAGCCAACACCCTCAACGAGGAGCCTGCACAGAGTATCTCCTCCTGCAGGACCTGTCCCCCAAAGCGCCGCAGTAGAGTCGGGGTGGACTGATGAACAAACAAGACAAAAGGATAATTTAATCTAGTAAATGCAGCCATGTTGAACAAAATGAGTAATTGCTTTGTTGCTTGCAGAGACTGACCATATCAACAGAACAAGCTGGAAATAATACCACTAATGCTGTGCTATTTATTCTGATTAACACAAGATGAAAAACACAGGACCAAACATATCAACAAATAGAAAATGTGTTGTTTTAGAACATTTTTACATTACTGCATATCCTGATAATAATAAATACAGTAATATTACTTCTACTACTACTACTACTAATAATAATAAAAAAAAAAAAATAATAATAATAATAATAATAAGAGATCAATCTGATACCCGGTAACAGTATCAAGGTGATACCTGCAAAAAACTGCGGATGGGATATCAACTGTGGATCAGAAAACATATCGAGTCCTGTGACAAATGTTTGGAATTGGAACATATTTTTATTTTCTTTTAGATCTGAAATGTTTACATATAAACAGACCTGGCTGTTTTTTCTTTTGTTAGGATACATTATATTTATAATGTAAGTGGTTTTTATGTGAAAAAGTCAGCTTTAAATAAAAAAGCAGGCTTTAAGGAAAACTATATCAGATGTGTATCAATATCAGCTGGCCCTTATGGTTTCAACATCAGTATCTGGGGGGAAAAAACAGTACTTTCTTATCACCTCAGAAAAATATTTGAAAATATCAGTTTGGGTTTTTTTTTTTTGCTTAAACCAACACTAGCTTAGTTCAAGCATCAGTAAATCACTGAAATGTGCCTTATAGACATACCTGTAAAATTGTGGTGGCATTTCGTCTAAACAACACATTGGCTAGTCTGTTAGGCATCTTTTTCACAGCCGAGGGAACCATCAGAAGACAAGCTCCAGAAGACAGGGCCAAAAACATCTCCACCACTGAAGGGTCAAAGGTTAAAGGTGATGCTAGGAACACAACATCCTCAGGGGTCACCTGAAATAAAGAGCTGAAGAGATCATAATTTAAGCAACTCATGAGATCACTGCACATTTTCACAAACTTACACAATATTAAAACTGATCGAATTTAACACAGGAAGTCCTTAGAAGACAGACAACATGCCAATATAATTAACTTATGTAAAGGTTTATGTTAAAGCTCTCAACTGCTTCTATTAGGTGTTAAATATATAGCTGTAGACTCACCTGAGATGTACTATATTAGGTACAATACACTTGTGTGGAACTTTAACTATTTTAGGAAGCCCTGTTGTTCCAGATGTGTGCAGAACATATGCTAACTCTTCTGCCTGGTGTTCCTTTCCAGGATCATCAGCACCAGGAGGCTGCCTTTCCTCCTGCTGTGTCTTTAACGTCGGATTATCTTCCATCAGCCGGCTGTTTCTTGCTTCAGCCGACAGCAGCAAATTTTTGTGAAGCTTTACTAAAGTAAGCTTATGTTCTGACCAGACTGCAAACACTTCAATTGACAATGAATCAGAAAAGGCACTCTGGAATTGCTGTACAGAAAGAAAAAGGAAGGGAAAAAACCTGTGAAAACGCACATTAAAAGTTAAATCTGCTATCAGGGTGTTTGTAGTTGTTTTTAAAAGGGTGAGATAAAAAAAAAGTGTTAAAGTAACTATTATTTGAATATTTATTCAATGCATGTACAGTCCCCTCCAAAAGTATCAGAACAGCAAGACTATTTTTTTTTTGCTACACACTGAAGACATTTGAGTTTGTGATCAAAAGATGAATATGAGATACTAGACCAGAATTTCAGCTTTCACTTCCTCATATTTACATCTAGATGTATTAAAACAACTTAGAACATGGCACTTTTTGTAGCAGACCACCCAATTTGTAGGAGAACACCTAAAATGTTTCTACAATCATGAGTTACATCATCAGTAAAGATTAGTGAGCCTGTTCCAGAAGCAGCCATGCAAGCCCAAACCATGACACTACCTCCATCATGTTTCATAAATGAGCTTGTATGTTTTGGATCATGAGCAGATCCTTTATTTCTCCCCACTTTGGCCTTTCTGTCACTTTACTAGAGGTTAATCTCGGTTCATGATCGTTTGTGGTTCATCTCTGCATTTCTTTGCGAATTCCAATCTGTCTGGCTTTCTGATTCTTACTGCTGATGAGTGGTTTTTATCTTGTGATATGGCCTGTATATTTCTGCTCTCAAAGTCTTCTTTGAACGGTGGATTGTGATGCCTTCACCCTTGCCCTATGGAGGTTGTTCATGAATTCACTGACTGTTGTTTTGGGTTTTTCTTCACAGCTCTAACAATGTTTCTGTCAACTGCTGTTGTTTTCCTTGGCTGACCCGTTCAGCATCTGGTTGTTAGTACACCAGTGGTTTCTTTCTTTATCAGGACATTCCAAATAGTTATATTGGCTATGCTCAATGTTTGTGCAATGCCTCTGATAGATTTTCCCTCTTTTCTCAGCATCACAATGGCTTGCTTTTCTCTTAACCTTTTTAACAACAAATGTCGTCTTCACAAGCAAAGCCCAGAGCTCAAACCAAGAGTAGACATTCAGAGCTTTTAATTCTTTAAACATTCAATTTAACAGGGCACACCTAGGTAACAAGAGACACCTATTAGTCACATGTCCCAATATATCTGATCACTTGACAAATGGGTGCATTTAAAACAAATGTTTTCTGAGTGTTCCGAGTTGATTAACAAATATCTAGAAATTCTGATCTCTCATCTATTGTCTCATTCATCTGTTTTTAAAATCTCAAATCGAAATGTCTTCAGTGTATATCAGAAACAAAAGAACTGGCCTTGCCATTGCAATACTTTAGGAGGGGACTGTATGTGTGAATGTATGTGGTGTATGCATGCATTTAGTCTACACCAACCACTCACATGAGCTAAACTAACTTTTTTTGTTACATCTCATCCAAAGGATAACATTTTAGCCAAATGAAAGCATCATGTAAATGATGACACTAGCCATAGTTCAGTGATATACAGCTACTACACTACAGTAAAGGAGTTGATGTGTGAACAAGTCGTCTGAGATCTCATCAATGCTGAAATGCTCAGAAAGCTTCACTGTAGTTAGTTATACTTGAAGATAATTAGCCGAAATGTCAACTTGCTGTTCTCTAAAGAGACTCAATACCTGCAGCAAAGTGCTCTGTATCAAGCAGAACTTCAACTGACATCTGTCCATTATTCTCATGGTAAGTAGAGGTGGTGAGACTGGGTCCAGAGGAACATAGGCAGCAGGCACCTGCAGGACACTGACCAGTGAAGAGACCGTGACTTGGTGAGTAATTGAAGCAATAACGTGCTATGGCTGCAATATAGAAGTGCGGCTCAGCATGCCATGCACTATATGGCCAAAAGTATGTGGACACCTGACCATTACACCCACATGTGCTGATTGAATATACCATTCCAGATGTATTCCGCAACACCCCCTGCTGTTATAATAACCTCCACTCTTCTGGGAAGGTTTTCCACTAAATTTTGTAGCATGGCTGTGTTCATTCATCTACAAGAGCATGAGTGAGATAATAATTTATCAATTTGTATAGCGCTTTTTACAATGGTCTCAAAGCAGCTTTACAGAAATATCATTTTTTTTTACATTTACAAGCGACTTACTAATGAGATCACATTCACACACCAATGGTAGCAGAGCTGCATGCAAGGTGCTAGCTTGCCATAGGGGGCAACTTAGGGTTCAGTGTCTTGCCCAAGGACACTTCGGCATGGGATCACCCGGGCCGGGATTCGAACCACCAACCCTACGATTAGTGGATTAGTGGACAACCCGCTCTACCCACTGAGCCACAGCCGCCCAGATCAGGCACTGATGTTAAGAAGTAAGGACGTCTGGGGTGCAGTTCAAGTTCATCCCAAAGCTTTTGAGGTGCAGGTCACTCGAGTTCTTCTACATCAAAACACCATGTCTTCACGGAGCTCGCTTTGTGCACAGGGGCATTGTCATGCTGGAACAGGTTTGAAGAGAAAGGGAAGATCTTGTACTATTGTGTACTTCCAACAACAGTTTGGGGAAGAACCACATGCTCAGGTGTGCACATACGTTTGACCATACAGTGCATCAGACAAACTCACATACCCAAAGATCCAGACAGGGAGGAAGATCCCCACATCACAGAACACACCGAGAACACGAGCATTCTCTCCTACTGCTCCCTGTAGATGTCTGCATAGCTCGTTCCCTAACGCTGCGAGCTGATGATAGGTCAGGCAGGTAGCACGCGCCGCGCCGGTGTCGAAGATGGCAGCGGTTTTATCCCCGTGTTTAACAGCAGCCTCGCGCACCATCGTGTGCAAACTCTTCATGTCTACGCTGTCCATCCGCCGATATCAAGAGGAGAAACTGATGAAACAAAGTTCACCAGAACGCTCGGACCAGCTCCAAAAACATCACGTCGCGCAAAAATGACGTGTGATGACGTTTCCTCCAACCCGCCAATCAACATGAGCCATTTTACATCGGGGGGGAAATTTGAAAAATTTAAGAGATTAGCGCGTGAAGCTAATATTAACTCAGCTCCTGGAGCGGCTCCGATCTCTTCCGTTCGGCGAGTTCTGTCCTTTTGAAATGGAACACCACTGCGGCAAGTTTGACACGAATCAATACACTGACCTGGATTTTGACCAGTTCAAGGAAAACAACGAGGCGTTCAGAAACACGATGGAGCGGATTTTTCAGAAAGTGAGTAGCTTTCTCCTGGCTAACGCTAGCTAGCCATCTTCCCTAGGAGCTAGCTAGGATATTTAACCGACATTCACTTATCAGCGAACCTACCTAATCACACACTTCATAACGTTAATAGTGTTCCAGGCGAACCTGACTTCTTTATAAACAATAACACTAATCTCTTTCAGTACTCGAATTTATCAGAGCCGGGACCTGATGTCTGTCTGAAAACAATGACGTTCATATCTGGGAAAGGTGAGCGAATATGTTTACTTGCTACGGCAGCACATATACTAACATTGGAACGATACAGACAAGATTAGCATGGCCCCTGCGCAAGGATGACACGCAAAATCGTGAAGCGTGACTATATTTTTGGGCGGCTGTGGATCAGTGGGTAGAGAGGGTTGTCCACTAATCAGTTCAGTGTCCTTGGGCAAGACACTGAACCCTAAGTTGCCCCCAATGGCAAGCTAGCACCTTGCATGCAGCTCTGCTCCCATTGGTGTGTGAGTGTGGTCTCATTAGTAAGTCGCTCGTGTTCTCGGTGTGTTCTGTGATGTGGGGATTTTCCTCCCTGTCTGGATCTTTGGGTATGTGAGTTTGTCTGATGCACTGTATGGTCAAACGTATGTGCACACCTGAGCATCATACCTAAATGTGGTTCTTCCCCAAACTGTTGTTGGAAGTACACAATAGTACAAGATCTTCCCTTTCTCTTCAAACCTGTTCCAGCATGACAATGCCCCTGTGCACAAAGCGAGCTCCGTGAAGACATGGTGTTTTGATGTAGAACTCGAGTGACCTGCACCTCAAAAGCTTTGGGATGAACTTGAACTGCACCCCAGACGTCCTTACTTCTTAACATCAGTGCCTGATCTGGGCGGCTGTGGCTCAGTCGGTAGAGCGGGTTGTCCACTAATCCACCAACCGTGGGGTCGGCGGTTCGAATCCCGGCCTGGATGATCCCATTCCGAAGTGTCCTTGGGCAAGACACTGAACCCTAAGTTGCCCCCGATGGCAAGCTAGCACCTTGCATGCAGCTCTGCTACCATTGGTGTGTGAATGTGATCTCATTAGTAAGTCGCTTGTAAATGTAAAAAAAATGATATTTCTGTAAAGCTGCTTTGAGACAATGTACCATTGTAAAAAGCACTATATAAATTGATAAATTATAATAATAATAATAATATGTTCACACTGCTGTATAGATGTTCGATTTTGTATAGCAGAGGAACCCAGCTTTACTACCTATTTATTTGGGCTGATATCGTGATGAATGATTTCGCGATACACACTTCCCCTGAGATTTTGTTAGTATGGTTCTGTTTTTGCCTTTTTAATCATTGCAAGTTAAATGGTACTGAATGGATGCTGTTGATTTTTGATGTAATTACAAAAATCCCATGCTCATATTTTTTTCCGTCAGATATTAAAGAGAAGTATAATCAAAAGTGTGTTTGGGGTGTTTATTTTACTACTGTTAAGTTGGCTAAATTTTATATTATGTGTCGTTGAAACGTCCTCAAGTATTATGTGTTTTTTTTTTTTTTTTGTTATCCAGCCCAGCCCTATTACTAAATAAAGTTATTGTTGAATTCTTATAGTTTGAACAAAATGAGTTTAAACCAAATCTTATAACTAGATAAATGATAATAAGCCCCACAATTAATGAAACCTTTTTGACTTGTTACACTGTGCTGCCAAAAGTATGTGGACACTCGACAATCGCAGCCACGTGTGGGCCTTCCACAAATTTTCAAACACCCAATTGTGTAGGATGTCTTTTTATGCTGTAGCAATACAGTTCCCCTGGGAACTAAGGCCCAAACCTGTTCCAGCATGACGATGCCCCTGTGCACAAAGCGAAGACATGGTGTGTTAAGGTTGGACTGGAAGAATTCGAGTGTCCTCCAGAGTCCTGACCTCAAAACCACTGAACACCTTTGGGATGAACTTGAACACCGACCACACCCCAGACCTCCTCACTTCTTAACATCAGTACCTGTCCTCACTAATGCTCTTGTAGCTGAATGAAGAAAAAATCTCCACAGCCACGCTCCCAAAATCTAGTGGAAAGCCTTCCCATAAAAATGTAGGATATTATAACATTAAAGGATAGACTGCATCTGGAATGGGATGCTCAAGTGTCCACATACTTTTGGCAATCTGAAACATGGAATGTTTTGGACAGGAACATACTATATATTGGAATGTTTCAGGAATAAAACCTTCTGTGTTTCAGATTTTAACAATGATCATAACCTTTTGCTATAGAAGACTGAGTCAGTGTGTGTATGCGCTGTGTTTTTCTACAGAGTCTGTGTCTTTGTACAGCACCATAGCAGAAAAGGAGCTGCAGCACTTAAGGGTACGAAGAAAACAACTGAAATTACGTAATGCAACTTTACACCAGGTGTCTGGTTTTGATGGACAAAATGTCATGTTTGTTTTTTTTAATGTGTGTTAAAAATTTTTTACTTTTTTTATACCACGGACATGCAAAGTTTGTGGGTCATATTTGAAAGTAGTTTTGAATATTTTTGAAAGTATATTTGAATAGTAGGTCACTTGGATGAAAAATAATTTTGTTTTTGACACCAACAAGTCGGACTGCGGACTAACTCGACAATTGATTTGAACGCAGATGGTGATGTAAAAAAAAATGTGATCACGGTTACATAACATAATATATATATATATATTTTTTTTTAAAACCATGTGTGAATGACATGAACGGAAAACGAAGAATATTTTTTCCAACTTGTATGGAAATTTTGATAGTGGACAGTTCAATCTTGGAAGGAAGTAGTTTGTCGATGATTCACTACCAGCTGTTTTTCTTTTAAAACTTAAAAACAAACTGTCTTCTGCCTTCCTTCTTTTGTTTTATTATTATTATTATTATTATTATTATTATTATTATTAGACTTCTTGCTTAATCCCGGTCAAACTGACTTTCACAAGATCACTTCAGTGCCTTGGAAAAATCAAAAAGGTTGTACCAGAGTACCAAAGAAAAGACTTTATGAATGGTGACGTTTCCTTACATGTGCTCATTGTTCTTTGCAGAATCAGCTCAAAGAGCGGCCACTGCAGGGTAGGAAACATTTTGCTGGGCAGTGTTTTTCTGCAGGCTTATAATGAATTGTTTTGCAATTGAAAATCCTTTTCACGGCCCATGTCTTCTTTTCTGTTTTTTAATCTAGTGTCGAATAGTTCTCAGATAGAACACACCCTCTTGGATCAAGATGTGAGCTCGTCTTTCTCTTCAAGCCGAATGGTGTGTGTGGTGGTTTTTTTTTTTTTTTTTTTTTTTTTGGGGGGGGGGGGGGGGGGGTTTACTCCTTCTCGATTCTCTGTCAGCAAATCATGATGTAAGGAATAATCAGACCTTGTTTTCTTTCTTTCTGGGGTTTTTGTAATGAGATACAGGTAATACAATTACAATTAGAATATGAGCTGTACATTGCCAATGAATTTGTTTTACATACATGGATTTATAGATGAGTGACATTCCCGAACAATTAAATAAGTAAATAAAACACTTTTTTCTTTTTGTCTTGTATTATCCTAATTCAGATGGACGGAACACTGGCTGATCTTGACCGTTCCATTCAGATGGAAAATGGCAATACCAGCCTGTGTAAGAACTCGCAGTTCCCACCTATACACTCATTCCATCAAGCCAGCTGTGTAGAGCTGTGCATATATGAATACTTATTAAATAAGGGAGAAATTCTGAATACACCCCATGCAACACTAAGCATGTTGTCTCAAATACAGGGTGTGGCTCTGAGACGTCCCAGCGCTCGCTGAAATCAACCAGCAGCTCTCGTATCGGCTTGTCAGCCGAGCCGTCTCAGCCTGAGGAAGAGGACCGGGACCTGGAACAAACATTAAGCAGCCATGGTGGCACGCTCTTGGACGTCTATCCCAGCATGCTGAACCAGATCGGCGAGGCATACCGACGTCAGCACGTGACTGACGTGGCTAGTGCCGTCTTGCGCAGGTATCATCGCAGGCGCTGGCAGTCTTCCCAAGTGCAGCACCGCAGTCATGGCTTCAACAATACTCATAATCATACATTGAACAGGACGAGAGACAGCTCACTCACTGCCCCAAAACCACCCCATGATAACATCACTAACCACCAGAAAAGTAAATTGAAATATCAGGGATCTTCACCGTGCAAAAGCAAGCCGGACTTTTCACCAACGAAGAGCATCAGTAATACATCACTTGTATCCACTGCTTGTTTTTATTCACCAAGAAGAGATGTGGAGAGCATGACAGGAGTGGAAAATGGATCCCGTTGGACAGGCCAACGCTCTGCTTACAGCGAGTCGCTGCATCGCCCTGTACGTGTGCCGGATCTTTCAACGCCTCCGTCTTCTGTTTCTTCTTCCCCTCATTCTCCATCACCAGATCTCAGCCAGACCTATGTTGTCGAACATGTCCCTTTGCCAAGATCTCATGGGGTTCCAGTCTCCTCTGCCTGTAGCTCAACTTGGTCACCACTAAAAATGGCCAGAATGTCATCTCTCGTAAGCCAAAGAGGCAACTCTGTTAATTCCTCACCATCCTACTGTCGCTCAGGCCTGCACAGGGACCACGTTAATTCTCTCGCCGTTTCCCCACAGAGGGCTTTCAGTGGTCATCTTTCTCAACTAAGGAGTCCTCTAAAGGCCAGAATTAGCCTGGAACACAACCAGCAAACATCTTTTTCCTATCCCAGGCAAGCATTACCTGTGATTCATACCTTCGAGGTGTGCCGATCTTCCAAAGGCCAGAGATACCCCTCTCCCCGCAAGCAATTCCCACACCATCAGGAGAATCCCACCAAACAGCTGAAGCGTCTGCCATCCTTCTCCGACCCATCCTCTTCCAGCTCTCAGATGCTCAGCAGGCAGATTGATATCGAGTTCATGAGTCTTTATCATCAATTTATCTGTTGCGACACTAAACCTACATCTTCCTGTGACCTGTGCAAGAGGCGATCAGTGGTCCAAAATCCTGCTGTGTTCTCGAAGAGCATGCACGCACTCTCTCTAACGCCTGTACGGAGCCGACTAAAGAAGAGACATCGTGAGCCAGAGGTAGTGGAGTCCCTGCGGTTCAAGCGTTTCCGTGAGAGCTGTTCACCGCTCCGGACTACCCAGTTGTGGCCAAAGCAGCAGCAAGCAAACCGATATGCAAATACTACAATGGTGGAGCCAAATGAGGACAAATACACCTGGAACAGAGCTCTTCTCTTGCAGTGTCCTAGCCCGGGATTTCTCAGAGCCATCAGACAGCATCGGAAAAGTACAACAGGAAGCAACGGAAAAGGACCGGGTTCCAGACCAGACCTGCAGACGCAGCACTACTCACCATCTTTGGTAAGACTATGTGTAAAGCATCATAAAAAGTACGCATCACTTAATGTTGACTTTTGGAATAACACCCCCCCCCCCCCTATGTTTGCAGAGATTTTCGCTGAGAAGTGATGCAGGAGAATGTCAGAATTTGGATATCACTAAAGCATATGCAAGCAGTAAGTAACTGGACAGTGGGTCTTTCTGTTGGTTTGTCTCTGACTCCTTCACTCTGGATTTCGAATTTAACATTGCCTTTTTAAATTAAATTTGTGTGAAGGCATGTTGGTTGAATCAAATTGATTTTAAACACACTAACCCCTTTTTAGGGGTTAGGGAACAAAACATCATCTTAAATAAATGGACATGGTTGCAAATCCTTCAGGTATTCAAATGACTACCTGAAGTCGACTACCTGAAGTCTACGACCTGTAGAAACCACCTTGTGATTCTCTGACAAGTCTAATGCACTCATTTAGCATTTTAGGGACTTTATTTTATTGCCTTGAATCTTAGCTATAGAAAGTGAAATTTAATTCAGTTCACTGACCAAAAAAAACTAACATCCAAAACTTTTATCAGTAGTCCAGTAGTTACAGATGTGAGGTTTACATTTAATGTGCTATTTCTAATAGATTATCATATACAATACATTATAGTAACAATTTGTATGATCAATGCTCTCCATAAACAATTTTTTTAATGTGTGTAATTGATTATGCAAATGAAGCTTTCTGAAAAAGTGTCCCTGGAGTGTCTTTACTCTTAAAGTTACAGCTTTACCTGAAGTTTTCCTACATTGGAAAGTCTTCCAGTGGAATGCTTTTCAGTTTCTTGATACAATGACGAGCTGCATTTTATTTTATTTTTTTATCAACTTGAAGACACAACAAGGCTTGTGAAAGCAATGTACAGTGCCTTGCGAAAGTATTTAGCCCCCTTGAACTGTTCGACCTTTTGCCACATTTCAGGCCTCAAACATAAAGATATAAAACTGTCATTTTTTGTGAAGAATCAACAACAGGTGGGACACAATCATGAAGTGGAATGAAATTTATTGGATATTTCAAACTTTTTCAACAAATAAAAAACTGAAAAATTGGGCGAGTAAAATTATTCAGCCCCTTTACTTTCAGTGCAGCAAACTCTCTCCGGAAGTTCAGTGAGGATCTCTGAATGATCCAATGTTGACCTAACTGTCTAATGTTGATGAATAGAATCCACCTGTGTGTAATCAAGTCTCCGTATAAATGCACCTGCTCTGTGATGGTCTCAGAGGTCCGTTTAAAGCACAGAGAGCATCATGAAGAACAAGGAACACACCAGGCAGGTCCGAGATACTGTTGTGAAGAAGTTTAAAGCCGGATTTGGATACAGAAAGATTTCCCAAGCTTTAAACATCCCAAGGAGCACTGTACAAGCAATAATATTGAAATGGAAGGAGTATCAGACCACTGCAAATCTACCAAGACCCGGCCGTCCCTCTAAACTTTCAGCTCATAGAAGGGGAAGACTGATCAGAGATGCAGCCAAGAGGCCCATGATCACTCTGGATGACCTGCAGAGATCTACAGCTGAGGTGGGAGACTCTGTCCATAGGACAACAATCAGTCGTATACTGCACAAATCTGGCCTTTATGGAAGAGTGGCAAGAAGAAAGCCATTTCTCAAAGATATCCATAAAAAGTGTCGTTTAAAGTTTGCCACAAGCCACCTGGGAGCCACACCAAACATGTGGAAGAAGGTGCTCTGGTCAGA
>JAFFST010053726.1:126444-149969 GCA_022414735.1 Noturus placidus | reverse complement strand
CACAGATTTCAAAACTGAAAATTCTAGCTCTCTCTCGCCCTCTCTCACACACACACGCTTTTAACCTTTATCATTTTCCGTACAAGTATGGGTTCTTGCTGCAGCTGCAGCTTTGTTTGCCAAGCCACTTCTCACATTTCCACACCCCCTCCCCCCTCCAGCTTAAGCCAGTCACAAAGCTGCGCTCCGTCACATGACCGTTCCTAACTGGCTCAACTGTCTGGTTGCCTAGGACACTGAGCTTAAGGCAAAGGGGGAGGGAGAGAAAAAAGGAGAAGCAGAAATTCAAGAGAAGCCATTTCCAAGCTTCTAGCTCAAGAGCATGGAACTTAGTACAGAGCAGAAAACAAGCAGACAGGAGGAAGAGAGCCAAAGAGGAGCAAGTGGTCACTGGGGAGGGGAAGAAGTTAGGGCCTTGCTCGTGGTGTGGAGGGAGAGGGAAGCCTGGGACGAGACTGAGGACAAGGCCAAGTATGAGGCCATCTCGAGCCGCCTAAGCGAGTTGGGCGTGCGCAGGGACTGGCTGAGCTGCCAGGCACAAAGCAGAGCAATGGCACTACCCGACTGGAGGCCTCCAGCCATCCGGACATCGATGGACAGCACCACCCAAAGGTCTTACGAAATGGACGAAGGACAGACCAGTCCTGTCAGCAGAAGACAGGGCAACGCTTCTCTGAGCAACTTTCAGGAGGGTAAATATCAGACACAAACTACACCGATTTATTTCTTTTTTTAATAATGAGGAACTTCTCTGTACAACATTTTGGTTTATTTTCCACAAATTTAGACACACAGTAACTAAAAAATTATGATGATGATTATTATTATTATAAATTCTTTGCTGCTAAAATAATACTTCCCCCCCCCCAACAATTTCTACAAACCAAAATGAATGCTTAAAAGCACCAGAAATGAAAAACCCTTAAATATTTCAAAACACAGCCATGTTATTCATGTTATTAACATTTAGTCTATAACTCAGAAAGCTACCCATATATTCACTTTCATGTTTTCACGTGAGGTCAACATAGAAGACCTGCATCATTAATAATTTTACAAAAGAGCACCAAAAACAAGAACCGTAATTTATAATAATATATAGTATAATATAAACTCATTTTTACCATTTCTACTTCTCATCCTCCAGAGTTCAGACTAATCTCTCAGGTCAGTATTGGTTTGGTTTGCCTCTTCTTAGAGTTCTCATGAAAACATGGCACATAAGTTGAATAAACGTTTTTATTTTAATGGTTACGGTTAAGCTCTAAATGCTACTGTGTTCGTGCATGGTATCAACATAGCTGTTTACACCACGCATTTTAAATGCATCAGCTGTGATTGTATTTCATACATGACTTCTTCTGGAGGATTGCTTCCACAGCATTTCTGATTCTCGCTCATGTTTCAAATATTTAAATCGCGTGGTCTGTTTAACAAAACAAGAGAAATGAGCATTCACACTACAGGCCCAGGCCACACCCAAAGGTGGTTTGAGTGATTGGATCACAAGGACTCTCAGAGACATATTGAACCCCCATTTGCACCTGCATTTAGTACTGTCCATTTATAATCAGATCACCCAGGATGCATGCTAGTGCTAGGTATGAAAGGGGTCTTAGCTCAGCTTCATGACATATGAAGGACTATATGAAGAACCAGTCCAATTCCTGTGCTAGTTTAGATGTCCTCTAATTTCCACTGTTTTCTTTTATTCAGGCAGCGGAGACCAACATTTTGGTCCTCTCTCATGTATGGAGGGAGGGAGACACTGGTCTGATAAAGAGATTCGGGCTCTCCTCAACATCTGGGCTGACCGAGAAATGCAGGTACGGCTGCAGAGCACTCATCGAAACAAGGCAATCTTCCAGGAAATGGCCCGCCGTCTGGAACTCCAGCATGGAGTGGTGCGAGACTGGAGACAGTGTCGCACCAAATACAAGAACCTCAAATATGACTACAAGGTCAGCAAGAACCAAGGTCGACCTATGCGCTTCTTTGCGGAGATGGATGCAATCCTGCAGGGCAAGGACACTGAGGATTTCCTCGATGAGGAGGAGAATTCTCCCAGGAAAGGAACAGAGGTCGACCAGATAGCTGCGAGGAGAGAACCAGAAGAAGAGCAGTACATTAAAATTGACGATGGTAAGAGAATAAACATAAGCTAAGAAAGTGCTAGGTATTTTTGATGTTCTTTGATAAACAAAGTACAACCAATACTTAAGTCTAATTCAAGTAGCTTTTCTTCCCTAGTTTTGATTCTCATTTGCTTTTGGCACTGCTCATTCCACTACAGATGAGAGTCTGGCAGATATGCAAACAATAATAAATACTGGTTCTCATCACCTCATCACAAAAGATACAGGTGCGTCATCAGATCAAAAGACCGACAACTGATTCAGTAGCTGTGATAACGGTGTTCACAATTATACACACTAACTGATTTCCTGTTCTGCTATTTTCTAAAACCAGGTTCATCCATATCACCTGGGGCTCGAAGGCAATCAGACGAGGAGAACGTGATCACAGTCCACGACTCGGGCCGAAACTGGTCCGAGGAGGAAGTGGCAGCGCTGCTCAATATCTGGTCTGAGGAAGGAATCCAACAGCAGCTGCAAGGCTCGACCAGAAACAAGGACGTGTTTGTGCAAATATCACGCCGGCTCCTTCAGCAGGGTGTGGAGAGGGACTGGAAACAGTGTCGCACCAAATACAAGAACCTGAAATATCTGTACCGATCCTTACAGAGGGGCAAGGCTGATATCGGAGACACTCGGCGTATCATGAAGTTCTATGAACAGCTAGACATCATTCTGTCACAGCCAGTCAGAGGCCTATACAGAAACTCTGGGATGTTCAGTCCACCCACATTAGAGGAGCACTCCATCTGTGAACTGCCTGCACACGAGGACAGTGACATCATTGCTGTCGGATATGATCAGCAGACCATAGATGATGCCATGTTAAGGTCTCCAGGCATCGGCACAAGAGCTTACCATACTGAGGCAAGAGCTGATGCCATTTTGAGGCCAGAGGAACTCACTGGGGTGGAATATGAAACAGAGGACCAGTTAAATGGCATGCTGGCGAGGTCAAAAGACAGGGTTCAGACAAGATTTGAGGAACGAACTTTGTCCAGTCATTCTGTCACAGCAGATACATATGGAGGAGGCCAGGAATATAAAGTAAACACAGGTAATACACTTAACTATAGGAATATGTACCATCACTTCAAAACAGTTCTGCTCAAGTCTACAGGAAATAAGTTTTGCATGCATGTGTGTGCATGTGCACAGGTGACACGGAGACAACATTCACAGATAAAGATCCTGCCGGTTCAAGAAGAGGAAAAAAGCGGAAGGCCACAGATGAAGGTCCTTCAATCTTCTCATTTTATAATGAAGGGGAAAAAAAAAATCTTAAATCGTGACTGTAGTCATGTGAGCACAAATCTTGAGTGTGAAACGAGCAAGACAAAAATCACAAGTCATGATATCTTGAAAGTCAGAATGCTAGTAAAAGTAACATGGTTTGTTCAGCCAACAGAATCTTCTTAGTAATAAAGTTCAATCTAGAGCCATTAAGGGTTCTTCAGTTTGGCCCTCTGGAGAAACCCTGGAAGGTTACAAAGAGGATAACAACAGTTAATGTAGGCTATGACTCTACACACAAACAAAAACAATTGAAAATTACATTGTTATAACTCAGAATCAAAAATGTGCAGGCCAAAGTACAGAACATACAGCAATCCATAGAAAGAAAGATAAATGCATGTCCCTGAAAGCTGTTTAGATTCTTTAACTGTGCAAATTGTGTTTACAGAATGTGTTCTGCATGATCATAGGAACAAGGAAACCCATGCTGATCCAAGTTTCTTTAGATTCTTGAATTTTATGTGCTTCCAGATTGCAGTGTTTTCAGCAAAAGGTTTCAGGAGTGCATTGATGACGGAGACAGCAGCACGGACTGGTCTGAGCACATTGACTATCAGTGCAAAGAGGAGCAGGATCAATACACTCCGATTATGGAGATCGTCTCCGTGCACTCTATGGCTGAAACGAACTATAATCAGGTGAGAAGATACAACACATCAGTACACTTATCACTCAGTAATCGAGGGGTTCACAAACTAAGGCTCACAACCCCAAGACATGATAAGTTTGTGAGGGGAAAACTCAAATTTCGCTTTTTTTTTTTAAATTAATTAATTTTACAGATAATTATTACAAATATGACTCATTATGAAGATGGATTTTGTGCGTTACTATTTTGAAAGTATTTTCTTTATCCTGACATGCTGGAGTAGAATAGGAATTCAGGCATAGAAATGTGAAAATCTCCTCATCCATCTACCTCCTTAAAAACAAACTAGGGTTGCGTCTCAAATTGCATCCTCTTGTACTATTCTAGACCCTTATTGAATACTAAGACTAACCACTTACAAGTGTTAACGTTTCTAAAACCAGTACCGAAGAGTAAGTTTTACGTACCAGTCTTCTGGATTTTCTAGATGAAGAAATACTTCTGAATGTAGGGTCAGATGTTTAGATTGGAGATGCAGCTCGTGACAACAATCACGACGACGGTTTTAACAAAAAGTTCGCCGGTGTGTTTAATGCCGCTTAACACTTCAAAGTTCACCGGGAAACCTGGCAAACTGAGATGTTATTAAATGTTCCATCTAGGCTAATCTTCCAGTTGTACATAAGGTATGCAAGTGAGTGTGTGAAGAGTGTTGCTCATTTTGCCGCCGTTTCTGCACATGCATGCAAAGCCATGGCATCGGGTATAAACCGGGCTCCACTGCTTCAGGTCGGGCCGCATGACACCACACCGGCATGGATTATTTTCCTATAAGAATGCATTAAGTCATGTTTTAATTCCTTGTGTTTCATTGAAAATGGGACGTGAAAGTGTCTTTTCAAATACACCTCCTGACTTTTTGACAAGCTGTGTCAAGAAATGACACTTGACTGGTATATCCATGCAAGGAATATTACTTTGGTTTCTAGTCACTGATGTTACACATATGTTTATGAATGAATAAAAGTTACAAAAATGTTACAGTAGGCCAGATTATAAATCTGGAATTTTACAACAACAACAAAAAAGCACAGTGATCAATGCAGACAATTCACAATGTCCATTTAGGGTTGTTTGCCCATAAAGTTTAGGAACCCCTTCAGAAATCAGGAATGAAACCCATTAAACTGATATCACTGGTTATAAGAAGGTGCCCTGCTGAATCTTAGTCCTTGTTTATTGTTTAAATAAAAATACATAATCCAAAAATAAAAACAACCTCTAAATTCATTCTACAGACATAAAAGTTCCTGGTCGCACTGTGATAGGTTGTCAGAGAGGCTTAAACCTTCTATTAAGACCTCGTGCATTGGAAGCTTGCACATGAGATCCATTTCAATGATGAAGAGTTTCTAAAGTATTGGCACCTCAAACTACTTAAAAAGCAGACAAGAGAAACGCAACAGTTTACAGGAATCAGTTAAAGTGTCTTGTGAGGTCTATTCTAGTTTGAGTTCAGCCTTTTTTTTTCAAAAGGATGAAAGAATCTAAGTGACATTTGCACCAGGGGTGTAAACAGTTATCTTACCTGTGCTGCAAAGCTACAAGCCCTAGTGTTATAATCTGCGCAACTTCTAGTTGTGTCGGCCACTCGCCTGCTGCAAGACAACCGAAAACCCCACATTCCTCTCCGATACCGGATTCTTCAAACTCCATGACCAGCAAACATCCAAAATCCCCCCGAAAAAGTTATAAAATAACCTACAAAACTTCACTCCCCACGCAGCCTGACAATCTGCCAGTCCGACCACGTGCTGCCTCAGGCAGCCGCTAATACCGGACTGTACCAAGTACAGAGAGAGGGGGGGTCACATCGCCGCAAAAAGCCTAGGAAAGAAACTTCTGGCCGCCGAAAGACAAAGTAAGATATCAGTTCACTAGAAAATAATAACAATAAAAATATCAAAGTTAAAGTTAACTAGTCTGTCGAGAAAATAGATTAAAATCTGGAATAGCGCAGATCTCTTTAGAAGAATGTGCAGAGTTTTTAAACAGTATCTGATTAGATAACTGCTCCAAAAGAACAAGACACGAGACTTTTCCACGTGGTGAAGATGGCGTCACTGCCTCCTTTTTTATAAAGTGTCGTAACTTGTATTCTCAGTCGCACCCTTTCCCCCTCAAACCTCACACGGGTCTTTCGTTCAGAGTTCCAGCTCACTGCCTGTAGGTCGTTCAGGGTCACTTTTAATATTGTTTCGATCAGATTATCTGTGTTCGATTATCATCTGCGTTGTTTTGTTTGTTTGTTTGTTTGTTTATTTATTTATTTATTTATTTATTTATTTTGCAGGACAAAAGAGTTGTAACCGAAATGGCGTCGACATCAGGTACGTAGCCGTGTGTGTGTGTGTGTGTGTGTGTGTGTGTGTGTGTGTTCGCGCCATGATTTGGTCAGGGTGCTGCAATGCATGATGGAGTGTTGACCCGAAAATAAACTGGCACCTTGAAAGTTTGTTTCCTTGATATGTTAATTAGGCTATTGGTCATTCTGCATCATTACGAATTAACTACCACTAATGGAACGATTATCTTTGATTTTAGCAACGCAGTCAGGTCCCATCAGGTGTAACGCAGTCAGGTCCCATCAGGTGTAACGCAGTCAGGTCCCATCAGGTGTAATGCAGTCAGGTCCCATCAGGTGTAACGCAGTCAGGTCCCATCAGGTGTAACGCAGTCAGGTCCCATCAGGTGTAACGCAGTCAGGTCCCATCACGTGTAACAGTAATGTTTGATCGCGTTCACATGTAACATGGTAAGGTTTGATCACTTTCACGTGCTGAAGCACAGTGGGGTGTAATAGTAATGTTTGTTCACGTGAAACACAGAGGTTCGATCACTTCATGTATAGCACAGTGGATTCATGTTTGTTGTGTTTTTTTTTTTTTTTTCCAGGGAATTTCTGCCTATACAGTTTTTAATGAGTTCCTGCTGTTCTTTCCCCTACCACTTTGTAGATTTGAAGCTTGGCAAAAAGCTCAGTGAGGGCAAGACCAAGCAGATCTTTGAGCTGCTGGACATGCCGGGCCAGGTTCTGGTCCAGTCTAAAGACCAGATCACAGCGGGTAACGCAGTGAGAAAAGACCAGATGGAGGGAAAGGCAGCAATCTCTAACAAGACCACCAGCTGTGTCTTCAAGCTCCTGCAAGAAGCTGGTGAGCTCAGCAGCTTTTCAATCTCAGTTGTTTCATCAGTGTCACCTTCATACAGTCCATAATGTAGTGTTTAAAGTTGCACAGTTTTGATAACTTCTAACCCGTAATCACAATATTTTCTTCCAGGGCATTTTCCTGATATAAACAATTAAATATTGGTTGTAATAGTGCAATGCAAAACCTCAACACCAGAATAAGAGCAGTTCTAATCCCGGAACTGCTTTTGAATCAATATTAAATGTTGCCTCTTCTATGGGTTGCTGTGACCAACGCAGTTACTCACAATGCAACATGGTTTTTATAACTGTGCGGCCATTTTGATTCCCTAGATTTTGCTTAATGGATTGGATCCGGTCATGCAGATAGGCCTTATTTCCTGAAATTAAAAATATTTCTTTTGTAAATCCTTTACAATTTGTTATAAAGACAACATGAAATACTCATTTAAAAAATGCCCTCGATGCAGCAACCTTCACCTCAGGCGACTCTCTCTCTCTCTATATATATATATATATATATATATATATATATATATATATATAAAATTTCATGTACTTTTAACCGTGTAGAGATCCTTACAATCAACAGCAGCCTTTGATATCCCGAGTCTTTCGTGAGTCATACCTTTCACAAATTTTAAAGAACCTTCACCTCCACACAGCCTTCGCACCCTTGTGTAGGGACTCAAAATGGCAGACAGCAAATTTTTTCTTTCTTTTTTTGTGACATCATGTGAAAACAAAGGACAACACTGGCCTAATTCAGAAGTATCACCCTTTAACACATCACTTGTAGTTAATTGGTGTAACTGCAGTCCATCTCTGTAGCTCATGAGAATGCTTGTGCTTGTTAAAATCATTACCTTGTGACTTGTGTTTTCTTGAATTAAATGGAATGCGATTCACACGGTTACATATCCGTTCGTGCTCAACTGGTCTGTCTATTGCCAGTATTGTCCAGCTTTCAGATATTAAGTCTGTCACAGCTAACACAGCATGATATTTTTTCTGACTGTTTATGAAGTAAAAAAAAAAATTCAAATCATTAATTCATCGCTTTTTAATACTGAAACATCCCATCAGCTTTGAACGTGTGTGTGAGAATATGTACTAGGTCCAGCCACAGAGTAGCTGTTTAATGAAAACCTGCATCATGCACAGCAATAATTTCTGTATACCACACGCTTTGCATTTTGTATTTAAACTTTTTGAATGTACAGTTTCTCACCGATCTGTATCTTCTGCTTTGTTCTGTCAGGAATTAAGACTGCGTTCGTAAAGCAGCATTCGGAGACAGCGTTCATAGCCAGCCACTGTGAGATGATCCCCATTGAGTGGGTGTGTAGACGCATCGCCACGGGCTCCTTCCTTAAAAGAAATCCAGGTGTCAAAGAAGGCTATCGCTTCTCACCACTGAAGATGGAGATGTTTTTCAAGGTGGGTGTCCAACCATAGTTCGGCTATTTCGTGCTTCTCAACTAACACTAAAACTTCAGAGGACTGTGGTTTGGTCAATATATTGCCACATGCTTTTTAGAGAACAGCTCGATAATGAAAGTAAATGATGGGACTGTACCCCACGCTGTTATCTCTGGAGTGTTGAGTCGGTTTGCTGATTAAACAACATGGCTTGGTGTTGTGCTCAAATAAGTAATAGTTAGCACCATTGGAGAGAATCTATAATCAGTTCTTTGCTCAAGATTGCATAATGGATAGCACTGTTCATGATCTCCTCCTCTATGACAGACTTTTACTCCAAATTTGATTAAATGGAAAGGGATTCACATGTCTGCATATGTTTCCTCGCAGGATGATGCCAATAACGACCCGCAGTGGTCTGAGGAGCAGCTCTTAGCGGCTGACTTTGAGCTAGCAGGCATGACGATTACTCGCTGTGAGGTGGACATTATGAGTAAGAGCACAGTGGCCATCTTCGAGGTCCTGGAGAAGGCCTGGGCCACCCAGAACTGCACTCTTGTGGATATGAAGGTACTTCAAGACACTAGACAAGGATGTATTTTGAAGCTAAGCTGGAGTAATGCTGTGTTGTGCCAACCATTAAAAAAAAAAAATGTTTTAAATCAAATTTCTGTTCTCATTGAAGTCTTTACTCCCAACATGGACAAATTCTGTCATTTTGTTTAGATCGAGTTTGGAGTGAATGTGACCACCAAGGAACTTGTGCTGGCTGATGTGATCGACAACGACTCATGGAGACTGTGGCCGGCTGGAGATCGCAGCCAACAGAAAGATAAACAGGCAAGGTTCATGCAGGACTGGCATTGCCTGAAGCCCCATGTCTGTTTGCTTTGTCTTATATTTAGCACACAATTCCCAGACCAACCCCCTTTCTGTGCACATTTCTGATAATTGCTTCATTCAGTCAATTATAAGTAAAATTATAAAAAATCATGTAATCATGCAGAGCCAGTATTGTTTGTCCTACCTAGACATGTAGTTTATGTGCTTCACGAGAACGTTTCCCTTATCCTCTAGTACAGCAACAGTCAAGTTGAAAGATCTGGAAGAAATTTCGATAAATGGTAAATGGCGCACTTGTTTAGCACTTTTATCCAAAGCGCTTTACACTGTGTCTCATTCACTCATTCACACACACTCACACATTAATGGTAGCAGAGCTTCTATGCAAGGCGCTAACTTGCCATCGGGGGCAACTTAGGGTTCAGTGTCTTGACCAAGGACACTTCGGCATGTGGAGTTATCCGGGAATCGAACCGCCAATCCTGCGATTAGTGGACAACCCACTCTACCGACTGAGCCACAGCCGCCCTCCAAATTATGCCCATCAAATTATGATGGGCCCTTGATGGATGCAGTCAGGTTAACCTTATGTTCTGTTTCTGATTTCCTTATACAGGTATACCGTGACCTGAAAGAGGTCACACCTGAGGCCATGCAAATGGTCAAGAAGAACTTTGAATGGGTGGCTGAAAGAGTACAGGTACACACACATGCGTGCACCTATTCACAGATTTCCATTGCACATCTGTTATTGCTGGAATTACTAGATACTGTAACCATATCTTTTTGCTGCCTTAGTTTTCTTGCTTATGAGCCTGTGTGTGGTGTGGGCCATAGAACTCCTCCACATCGCCTCACGTGTCATAGTAATTCTCCTTTAAAAATGTTAAACATTTACACGTAGCTGGACGAAATTGCACAATTTGCCCGTTTGCTCATGTTAACACTTCGTATCTCTCTCTGTTAACTCTGTTTACTTGCCCTTCTCAACCTTTAATACGATCCATGGCTTTCACAAGACACTTCAGTCTTCGAGAACCTCAACCTTTTTGGGTTTTTTTTATTTTTATTTTATTGAATTTTTTTAATTATCGTTCTGAGAATGGCAATGCTTTCTGCATTTTTAAATCAGAATTGATTGGCTTACCCATGGCCCTAAGATTAATAGCTAGAGTGTATGCTCACTGCAATGGCTCCACCATATGGCCTAATGGCTGTAGTGCACTAAGAGCGTTTTTGTATTTGGCCTGAATATTCAAGTCTTCACCCAGGACCAATACTTTGATAATTTAAGTGTGGGGGAATTAGTCACTTTACAGAATGGTACATACTAGGCTCATCCATTTGTTTGGGGTTTTTAATTGTTTTTATTTTGTTTTTGTTTTCAAAAAATGAAGAAAAAATTTCAAATATTGTTTAAATGTTGGTGTCAAATTAAAATAGAGTTTTTGCAATGTTCTCAGTGCAAGCACTCGCACCACAGAGGCAAGCTCGTTACCGTAACCTTGTTGCTAGTCCTGTGAAAAGTCTGGCTTGGTTTTATTGCGTTGCCCTTACACTGTTTGGTAATAGCGATGCATAATTATTTCCTGTCTTCCTTAATAATGAATCGCATACTTTTCAAATGTGCTTTCAGCATTGAAATTTTTTTTCAGGTGAAGCTGTTCACATGGTTAAAAAATTAGAGTTTTTATAAGTTGGGACCATTTGCGCCTCATATACGGAGAGAAGGTGGCATTCAGTGTCCTCCGCTGACCAAAATAAGCCTTTCTCCACGGTCATAAAAAGTTGAAAAAGAAGTGACCTGAAAAGTTTGTCGTACCAGGGTTCTATTGAAGCGAGCCCTGGAACACTTGTTTTAAGAGGACCAGGGTAACTCAGGGCAAATGGCTGAGTCCAAAAAAACTCAAGTGTTAGTGTTTTATAAGTTTGTTAGTCTTAATCCTTTGCTGAAATTCTGTTTTGTAACTTGTTTGTTTGCATCTGCCTTCAGCTGCTCCTGGAGCCGCAGGTGAGTGGGAGAGTTGTCGTACTGATGGGCTCTACGTCTGACATGGCTCACTCTGAGAGGATCCGTAAAGCTTGCAGCTCATACGGAATCCCCTGTCATCTCCGAGTCACCTCTGCGCATAAAGGCCCTGATGAGACACTCCGCATCAAATCTGAATATGAGGGTAAGACAAAGGACAATAATGTGCACAGAAATGTTTTCTATAGAAGTGAAGTTGCATTGTAACCACAGTCTCGTAAGAATTCCCAGGCTTATTATGGATCACTGTGCATTTCTTTCCTCAGGTGATGGTGTTCCTACCATTTTTGTAGCCATTGCAGGGAGGAGTAATGGTTTGGGTCCAGTGATGTCAGGAAATACGGTTTACCCTGTCATTAACTGTCCTCCTGTTACGTCTGACTGGGGTGCTCAAGACATCTGGTCATCTTTACGTATGCCCAGTGGTGAGGATTAATCTGCTCTACTTGTCTTTAAGGGCACTAGGTTTGTCTACTTGTCTTTAAGGGCACTAGGTTTCACCATACTGGACTGTCTAGTAACGTAGAAGTACATTACCTTAGTGCTAAGATGCTTACATATCGAGATCTGTCCTTCTATACCAAATTACCTCGACGGTAAGCTTTTGAAAAAAATATTATATGGCTCCATGTTTCAGTACACAAATTAGAATCCTCATTGTCATGGTGTATGAAGATGTATGACCGCATGGCAGGATGTCCTCATGTCCTAAAAGCTAGCTTTATATTCAGAATCAGCAGAAAGACATGTTCAATTATTGTTTTTATTCGTTATCCCACTGCACTAGCTGAGTAAGTACTGCATTAATCTGTACGTTCTGCAGTCGGCCACATTTGATGGGATAAGTAGAATGATTTTATAGTGTGTCTCAACTCAGCTCCCTAATTCAGTAGTCAGAGAACTGACCGGGGAGTCGGCCAATTTTAAGGGCTGTCTCAATCGCAAAATTCTTCCCGTGCAAAAAAAAAATCCCTCAATACACTGCAAAAACTAGGGAGCACTGATGCTCACTGTGTTCATTTACTGGTAATGATGTCATGTTTTTTTAAGCCTCTCGGCTCGAAAACATGATGGATGAACTCTCAGCCAACTTTGTTTATAAATGTAAGCAGTTTATCGTTATTGTGGCTCTTAAATGATCACTCATGTTAGCGATTTTGACCTTTATTTGACATTCTATATGCAGTATATATATCATGATTTTTATTTATTTATTTATTTTAAATTTGCTTGCTCGCCTATGATCCTGCTTGAATTACCATGACAGAAACACACGAGAGTAAGCTGACAAATTAATGACATATAAAACGTAAATATTTTGTTTGGGTTTTCACAATGCGATTACATGGTCATATCATCAGTCAGTGTCCCAGCGTATAGTGATCCAGTTTCCTTACCAGTGCCTGAACTCTACACGATATACTTCATCACCTAGGGACCTGATCGAGACACCATCTGATCGGTTTAAAATGTGAACACAAATTAACTCGTTGATTTTTAGAAATTGGAGTCGGAAGTAATGGGAGAAAAACCTGCAACAATATAAAGTGCTTTGCAGTGGCCAAATTGAATTTTTCCCAGTAGTCACTGTACCGTGGCTGATCTGTGCATCCTTGGGGGACAATATTAAATTGGCTGTAAGCGTTGTATTACACACTGGAGTGGTGTGGATTGAGTCACAGTACTTACGCTTTTTCTGGCAGATGCATTACATTTTAAGGCTTGGCTTTAGGTGTTAGTCAGGTTTGCATTTGTTTGTATGTGTACCTTGCCTTAACATGCCACTCCCAGTTGCCAGATTAGTCCTCCACCCAGTCTTTTAACATTCTCTCTTTTCTCTCCTTCAGGTCTGGGTTGTTCTACGGTTCTGTCTCCAGACTCAGCTGCCCAGCATGCTGCTCAGATCTTGGGCCTGACCGATCACCTGGTGTGGGCCAAACTACGTGCCTCTATGCTCAACATTTGGATCGCTCTGAAGCAGGCTGACAAGAAGCTTCAGCAATGCAGCATCTGAAAACACAGCACTTCTGTTAACGCTGAGCCATTCCAGCTGTTTAACCATTCCATTCCATACTACTGCATACAGCCTTCATTTTCAGATGATCTAGGCTTTGTGATCTAGTGCTGAGTCTGAATAATCTCATTTGCGAGTGAAACTAATAAATAGATTTACAGAAAACGTTCATTTGGACTACTGCTTTACACAAATAACTATACACGAAGGAAAGTCTTCATCTTTCTAGGATTTGTCCTTAATGCAGGTTACAGAAACCTCAAGGATTCAGTCATTAGACAACCATGATTAATTGTGTAGTATGAATGATCATGTTGGCTAAGTTTATTGATCGTTATGGGGAATTTAGTTTCTATTAATGTTCAGCTCTAAAATAGCAGGAGGAAATTTTCCAATTCTGAAATAAACAGGAGGAAAAAATAACACACAATCCAAATATGCAAAGATTCTTTCATCCCCCTTTTTTTATTATTATTATTATTATTTTTTTTATTTTAAAGAAATTATCTACATTTTCAGTATTGAGTTTCTGACAACAGAATGCTGTTTGCTGGATACAATCACTCCAACACCACGCACATGGACACTAATCATGCCAGTGACTATGTTTACATGCATCAAATTCTGTTTAATTCTATATTCGGTTATAGCCATATTACGTATATGTTTATATGTGTTACAGTCATCAGATTCTTCCTGTATACTGCACACAGTTGTTGTAAGTATACTGATCTACACACATGCTTTTCCTTTCCTGTTGTTATTTCCTGGGAGATTCAAGATGCTGTTGTTGCGGCCCACGATTCCTTGCAGACTGAACATGTGCGTATATCTCCTTTCTGCAGATTTTCTGAATAAGGTGTATACATGCAACACATTTCCAATTAAAACAGGCATATTGCAGTAATGGGAATCTGAATATTGTCGCAATCTGAATCAGACTGCGGTGTTTACAATACTAATTAGAATACCGCCAAATTCCGGAATTAATATCGGTCATTAAGACTGCTGTACTGAAAATGAGACCCCATCCAAATAATACAGTGCTGTGAAAATGTATGTTTGATTTCTTCTGTTTTTGTGTATATCATATTAAATAGTTTTAGATTTTCAAATGAAATACAACATAAAATGAAGGCAACCTGAATAAACACACAATACAGTTATCTATTTTTTTTTTTTTTTTTTTTTTTTTTTTTTTATTAAAGCAAAAAAAAAAAGTTATCCAAAACCTCACTCATGTGAGAAACTATTTTCTCCCTTGATCTGGTTGTGCCACCTTTAGCAGCAATAACTGCAACCAAACACTTCAGATAACTGGATAAGAGTGCTGTGGTGAAATTTTGGCCCACTCTTCTTTGCAGACCCGCTTTATTTCAGTCACACTGGAGGGTTTCAAAGCATGAACTGACCTTTTAAGATCCTGCCAAAGCATCTCAATTGGTTGAAGTCAGGACTTTGATTAAGCCACTCCGAAATTTTCATTTTGCTTTGTTTGCGTCATTCAGAGGTGGACTTACGCCTATGCTTTGGATTGTTGTCTTGCTGCATAATCTAACTTGAGTTTCAACTCACGGACTGAATACCGGACATTCTCCTTTATGATTTTCTGGTAGATAACAGAATTCATGTTTCCCTTAATTATTGCAAGTTGCCCAGGCCCTGAAGCAACAAAGCATCCCCACACCATCACACTTCCACCACAATGCTTCATCCATCCATCCTCAACCGCTTATCCGTGATAGGGTCGCGGGGGTAGCAGCTCCAGCAAGGGACCCCAAACTTCCTTTTCCCGAGCCACATTAACCAGCTCTGACTGGGGGATCCCGAGGCGTTCCCAGGTCAGTGTGGAAATATAGTCTTTCCACCTAGTCCTGGGTCTTCCAAGAGGTCTCCTCCCAGTTGGATGTGCCTGGCTCAGCTCTCTTTTCATCACAACGGTGCGATAAAGCGATTGCAATACCGCTCCCGCTGCTCCGATTCTTCCCGTTCCAATGTCCCTTCACTTGTGAATAAGACCCCGAGGTACTTGAACTCCTTCACTTGGGTTATGTTCTCATTCCCTACTTGGAGTACTCCATCGGTTTTCTGCTGAGAATGCTTCACCATAGGTAAAATGTTCTTTATGTGGAGTTCTGTGTATAGTTTACCCGAGTTGTAATGGGACTCCTGTCTTCCACACAGTTCCACTTTTGACTCATCAGTTCACAGAATATTCTTCCAGAAGGTTTCATCAAGGTGTGTTTTGGTAAAATTCAGATGAGGCTTAATATTCTTTTGGGTTAGTAGTGGTTTTCACCTCGCCACTCTTCCATGGCTGCCATTTTTGCCCAGTGTCTTTCTGACAGAGGAGTTATAAATAGTGACCTTTATTGATGCAACAGAGGCCTGTAGGTACTTTAATGTTGTCCTTGCATTATGTGTTTACTCAGGTTGCCTTTGTTTTATTTTAGATTGTGTTTAAATTTCTGAAACGATTTAGTATGACACACAAAAACAGAAGAAATCATGACAAAAACGATCCCCTCTAGTGGACAGAGATTAACAGACAGTAAATGTATACGAGAGTGACCTGTACACGGTAGGTGTCCCTAATACACTGGGAACTCGGTGTATAATAATAGGGTGTTTCCAATATATTAACACTGCAAAAAGTATCAAAGGCGAAAACATTTTATTTAATGTACTGACATTGAAAAAAGTTCTAATTAATTCATTAAAATCCCTAACTAATAATCTCTCTAAAGAAATATAACTATATCTATAATAATGTTTTCACTTTTTTTATATATATATTTATACAGTGCCTTGCGAAAGTATTCGGCCCCCTTGAACTGTTCGACCTCTTGCCCAATTTTTCAGTTTTTTATTTGTTGAAAAATGTTGAAATATCCAATACATTTTGTTCCACTTCATGATTGTGTCCCACCTGTTGTTGATTCTACACAAAAAATTACAGTTTTATATCTTTATGTTTGAGGCCTGAAATGTGGCAAAAGGTCAAACAGTTCAAGGGGGCCGAATACTTTCGCAAGGCACTGTATATTTGCAGTGCAGCTTTACAGGAATAACAAGTTCTAATGTTGAAAGTCACCAGGTCATTAGGTCCAACGTACACCTTTCACCTCTAATGATTCCTGTTTAAATGGTTTAATAGACAAAAAAGATGATTGTAAAATGAGAGGTGAAACTGAAGCAGTAAGTGTTAGGGTGTGTTTAAAACAGGATAATTCTAATTATAGAAGTTAAGTACTAGAGGTGGTTGACAATCTTCCAGTAATAATAATAATAAGTAGAAGAAGAAGTAGTGCCTAATTTGGGGCTAATTTATTAAATAAGCATTGGGGAACTTTTTATTTCTTAAGGAAATATATTAAATATAACTTACACTCATAATGTCAGCACTGTCTATTGTCCTGCTGTGTCTATATTTATCTTTTTTTTAAAAAAACAATTCACATTTGCCATTTTAGTCACACCTATAGTCATCTTGATGGTATGCACTCTTTGCCCCACCCATCTACACTTAGAATCAGGAAGTCTTTTGAGAAGGAGCACTTCAACTCTCCTCTCTCGCTGTTGTTAGTGAAATGGCTGAGGACAGTAATATTTCAGTGGACCATCTTCAGTTCAGTTGTTCGATCTGCCTGGATTTGCTGAAGGATCCGGTAACTACTCCATGTGGACACAGCTTTTGTATGGTGTGTATTAATGACTTTTGGGATCAGCCTCTTCAGAAGGGGGTTTACAGCTGCCCTCAGTGCAGAGAGACATTCATGCCGAGGCCTGTCCTGCGCAGGAATAACGTCATGGCTGAAGTGGTGGAGAAGCTCAAGTGGAAAGACGTAAGCAGCGCTTCTGCTTCTTGTTATAGCTCAGAATCGGAAGATGTGGAGTGTGACATCTGTTCTGAGAGCAAAGAAAAGGCTGTCAGGTCCTGTCTGGTGTGTCTGGCTTCTTTCTGTAAGACTCACCTCAAACCTCACTACGAGTCTCCTGTTTTTAAGAAGCATAAGCTAGTCCAAGCATGCAAACAACTGCAGAAAAAAATCTGTGCTCATCATGATAAACTGATAGACTTCTACTGTCGAACAGACCAGACAATCATTTGTGCATTGTGTAGGTTAGATGAACATAAAGGCCACAATATGGTGTCGGCTGCTTCAGAAAGAAGTGAAAAACAGGTAATGTGTACATTGTGTGACTCCGTAAGAAACTGTAATTTGATATGAGATGTGTGAAATTTAGCAAGGCCATCTGGCATAATTCTGTTGTTGTTTTTTTCTTTAAAAATCTTGAAATCAACATCTTCGGACCACAGAAGCAGATAAGGGACATGCAGAGGAAATCCAAGCAGAAAATCATGGAGAAGGAGAAGAAACTGCAAGACCTTCAGCAGGCAGTGAACACTCTTATGGTAGGTACTGATCCGAGGACTGCTGGAGTGTTGAATTTCGTTAAAGAACTTGAGCGGCTGGATTTCATGAATTCTTCCCTACCAGAGCTCTTCACAGGCAGCGGTGGAGGAAACTGAGAGAATCTTTACCGAGCTACTTCTCTTCATTGAAGAAAAGTGTTATGAGGTGACCGAACTCATCAGAGTTCAGGAGAGATCTGAACTGGATCAAGCCACTGGACTGCAGCAGCAGCTGGAACAAGAGATTGCTGACCTTAAGAAGAGAGACACTGAGCTGGAGCTGCTATCAGACACAGAGGATCATGTGCATTTCCTCCAGGTATGACCTGAATAGTTTCTACTTTTTTGTGGAAGTTTAACCTCTGTTGTAAATATCAAGCATTTGAGGTTTGTCACGTAAATGTAATAATAATAATATAATGACTCTTCCCAACCCTAATGTACACTAGAACATTCTGTAATGCTGCCACCATAACACATCCTAACACATTCTAACACATTCTAACACGCTTCACTTATTACGTGTACGCTAGGAACATCGTACAGTACGCGTGCGCGTCATCAGCAGAGTACGCGCGTACTCTACGCGCAGGTCGGACATGCGCATTTAATTCTTTTGCACTATTTAGTTGTTCCACAAGGTGGCAACAATGACCCAGCGCAGTTGAATCTCAAGATAGTCGAAGAAAAAACAGAAGCGACGGAAGTCGCATCCCTAGCTCGTTTCTGGTTGAGTGGTCGTATAGAACATCATCTCGTTCTTTCTTTTTTATTTCTTATTCCTCAAGTGAAGCAGCATGTCTTTCCCCTCCCTTGTTCTTCGTGTTGTTGTGATTCTTCTTCGTTATCGTCTTTGACACCAGAAGACCTGCTTTACTGCTCTGTACTGACTCATGCAGGCTAGGAGGGGTAGTGCAAGTTGTAGTAATGCACATGCGTCGACCGCCTGCGTAATTTATCAATTTGTATAGCGCTTTTTTACAATGGTACATTGTCTCAAAGCAGCTTTACAGAAATATCATTTTTACATTTACAAGCGATTTACTAATGAGACCACATTCACACACCAATGGTAGCAGAGCTGCCATGTAAGGTGCTAGCTTGCCATTGGGGGCAACTTAGGGTCTCAGTGTCTTGCCCAAGGACACTTCGGCATGGGATCACCCGGGCCGGGATTCGAACCGCCAACCCCACGGTTGGTGGATTAGTGGACACCCACTGAGCCACAGCCGCCCCAATAACCCGTACATGTCAAATGGAGCATAGTTTAGTGTAAAAAGCTATGCATACGACTCTGCGGATACATTAGCGTACGCGTAAAAAAAACCCTAAGTATATATTGGGCTTTACACACCCATATTTCCTAACCCAATGTTATTTCCTCAATGATTAACTCAAGCTTTATTTGTGGTTTCAATATAGAGGTTCCAGACCATCGGGTCCACTTCTAAAGCTAAGGACTCATCCCGGATGACTATAAATCAACATATTTCATTTGAAGGAGTGAGGAAATGTATCTCGGATCTGAAAAAGCAACTTGAGGAGTGCTGCAAAGATAAATTCAACCAAATCAGTCCAAATGGTAAAACAGAAAATGCTCAACCTCTTAACCTACTAATAAACAATCCATTTACTGTACATGACACAGTCCTCCTTTACATGTGTCTATAATTATGGTGTAGACAAACAATACATCTTACATTGTTACTTCCTCTTCCATTTACTCAAGACAAATATACACATTCACATATGACCTCATGGGTAGATCACTTTATTAGACACGCCTACCTCATTAGTCTTCCATGTAGTATTCATCATCCTCCAGCTCTTCCACACTGTCCAGTTTTGACCACACAGCTGGAAAGTTTTAATTGGTAGATTAACATCCCATTCCAGATGTATTCCCCCTTTACTGTTATAATAAGCACCACTCTTCTTCTTGTAATAATTCAGCTACAAGAATTAGTGGTAGATCAGTGGTTAAGCTATTGGACTTCTGATCTCTGTACCTCAAGATCTCATAAATGAGATACAGTGCCTTGCGAAAGTATTCAGCCCCCTTGAACTGTTCGACCTTTTGCCACATTTCAGGCCTCAAACATAAAGATATAAAACTGTAATTTTTTGTGAAGAATCAACAACAGGTGGGACACAATCATGAAGTGGAATGAAATTTATTGGTTATTTCAAACTTTTTCAACAAATAAAAAACGTTTTTTTTATATAAAAAATAAAAAGGTCAAACAGTTAAAGGGGGCCGAATACTTTCGCAAGGCACTGTAAATGTAAGTTGCTCTGCCAAATGCCATAAATGTGATTGATGTTGGGTGAGGAGTTCTGGGGTGCAGTTCATCTAAAAGGAGTTCAGGTGGGGTTGAGGTCAGGGTTCTGTGCAGGACACTTGAGTTCTTCCAGCTTCCAACTATTGTGGCAATGGAAGAATTACATTTGACTGTGATAATCAGGTGTCCACAAAGCTTCATTTCATGTCAGTGTTAATAATGAGAAAATATTTGGTCAACCATGTTCCTTTGGTGGCCCCTTTTTTACTGATGGACTGACTTGTTATAGAAATAGATGGGCTGTAACTAGTTGTCTACATATGGATCAACAGCATGTGATAGTTTTACCAAATACAGTGAGCAGTGAGTTTATATATATATATATATATATATATATATATATATATATATATATATATATTTCACTTAGACATATATCGCATAGTATGTTTTTTTTACTACTTTTGAATTACACTAGATAATGTCTATAATGCCATTACTTGTATATTTGTCTCTATACCTTTATAGTTGCCAAAATTCAGATGATTTTACCCTGTGAACCAAAGACAAGAGAAGAATTTCTCCAGTGTAAGTGTAAAAATTGATATATATCTAAATAATTTTTATTAACCTAGAACAAAAAGGGCTGATAACGTAATACAAACATCTAAATATATGTAAATATATACATAATATTACTTGTTTTAATTTTTTTCAATGTTCTTTAGATTTTTGTCACCTGACCCTGGACCCCAACACTGTAAACGAGGCACTGTTGCTTACTGATAACCAGAGGAAAGTGTCACGCAGTGGGAAAGTAAACCCGTACCCTAGTCATCCAGAGAGATTTGACGGTTATGGTCAGGTGCTGTGTAAACAGACTGTATGTGGACGCTGTTACTGGGAGGTTGAATGGAGCAGGGGTGGATGGGTGTACATCTCAGTCGCGTATAAAGGGATCAGCAGGAAAGGACGTGGTAAGGAATGTTGGTTTGGACACAACACTCAATCCTGGAGTCTGGAGTGCAGTTCCACTCTGTCGTTCTGGCACAATGACATTCAGACAAAGATCTGTGGCCCATTATCCTCCAGAATTGGAGTGTATGTAGACCACAGTGCAGGAATTCTGTCTTTCTACAGCGTCTCAGACACAGTGACTCTTCTATACAGAGTCCAGACCATGTTCACTGAGTCACTCTACCCTGGTTTTTGGGTCAATGCACTTGCAACTGCTAAGTTATGCTACTCCGTAGACTGACAAAAACACTTTAGAATGTGTTCTGCAATCTGAATACACAATCTGCAGCTGTGTTATGAAATTGTGAAAATGATTACATATGGTTATATTTTATTATTAGGATTGGATTGTGAAGCCGGTATGTTTCAGTCAGTATTGTGGTGGGGCAGTGGTTAAGGTTCTGGGCTTTTGATTGGAAGGTGGAGGGTTCAAATACTGATACTACCACTGTTGGGCAAGATCCATAACCTTTACGGTTCAGCCGGATAAAACTGTCTCCCAAATGAATAAATGTAAAATTAATTAACACAAGAACAAGTTTTTAACCAATCTAAAATTTTTGTTACTATAAACAAGTATGTAAAAAATAATGGCAATATAATAGATATTTATCTCTTTTTCAATGTAATTTACCATTGCAGCAAATAGAAACTGTTTTATGTTTCATGCTGATGGAGAATCTGCTTTATGGCTATGATAATGTATATCAAATTTGTGAAAATTCATGTGAGAGGGAGAGAGAGAGAGAGAGAGACAAGAGAGAGAGCATGTTTAGCTATTAAGAATGCCATTTTATTCATGTAAGTAGACCATGTGTGAGGTTTTTATATGTACCCTGATCAAAGTAAAACATCTAAGACAAGTACTAAGAGAGAATGTGCTGTTAATTATGTATTCTAATTTAAGCATATTAAATAAACCACAAGTCAAACAAGGTGTTTGCTGACTGTTCATTTTTCTTCATAAAAAATAAATAAATAAATAAAGCTTTTTCATGTTGTTATAACAAATGATAACCAAAGCATCTGGGGTTCAATCCTGAGCTTGGGGTACTGTTTTTGCAGAGTTTCACATGTTCTACCAGAGTTCTCCAGTTTCCTCCAACTGTCCAAAAACATATAGGTAGGCAGACTGGCTACACTCATTTGCCTGAAGGTGTGAATGAGTGTGTACTGTAAGTGCATGTGTACATAATTTAATAATTTAATTTATCAATTTGTATAGCGCTTTTTACAAATGGTACATTGTCTCAAAGCAGCTTTACAGAAATATATTTTTTTTTACATTTACAAGTGACTTACTAATGAGAGCACATTCACACACCAATGGTAGCAGAGCTGCATGCAAGGTGCTAGCTTGCCATTGGGGGCAACTTAGGGTTCAGTGTCTTGCCCAAGGACACTTCGGCATGGGATCACCCGGGCTGGGATACGAACCACCAACCCCACGGTTAATGGATTAGTGGACAACCCTGAGTGTACCGACTGAGCCACAGCCGCCCTACATGGTGCCCAGTGATAGACTGAGAGCCCAGGTAAATCCTCCTGCCTTGAGCCCAGTATTCCCGGGATAAGCTCCAGATCCACTGTGACTCTAACCAGGATAAAGGAGTTAATGAAGATGAATGAATGACCTATAAAAAAAAACACTTTAGCTACAATGTCTATTATAGTATCACAAAAACAGATTCTTTAAGAGAACTATACTGGTCACTGTACAGGCTTGTACAATATTAGGAAATAAGACTGGGATTGAGGTATTTTAATCAATAACAGAGATATCACAAATCTGCCAACAAGAAGTTATACTCCACAACAATATAGACATGAAGAAAGCATACAGAAATGAATATGATCGAGTAAGAACGAATACAAAGGTGGTTTAATGGCACTTAATAGACTGAAACAGCCAAAAACTGCTTCTTCCTCAGCTTAATCTCTAATTACTCTGCTTAAGAGCTTTTGGTGTAATTTCTTATTCTCATAAAAGAAAGTTATCCTCCCAAACTGTAACATTACAACAACAATTTGGTATCTGCATCTGATAAGCCATGTGTGTTTACTTACTACTTGGATTGTTATCGGCTCTAGGAGGCGGCGCAGGCGGAGGAAGGAGAGGAAACGGAAGCGGCGCAGGAAGGAGAGGAAATGGAAGCGGCGCAGGCGGAGGAAGGAGAGGAAACGGAAGCGGCGCAGGCGCAGGAAGGAGAGGAAACGGAAGCGGCGCAGGCGGAGGAAGGAGAGGAAACGGAAGCGGCGCAGGCGCAGGA
>JAFFST010053726.1:110559-123536 GCA_022414735.1 Noturus placidus | reverse complement strand
CCCTTTTCTTACTATTATTCCTTCTTATATTATTTCTTTTTATTTCTTATATGTACATGTTGAGCACAGAAAAAAGGGAGTGGCTCCTAATTTCATTGTACATGTATAATGACAATAAAGGCATTCATTCATTCATTCATTCATTCATTACTAGAAAGCAATTTGAAAGTGATTGAGACCAATCTGAGTAGAATGTACAATATATAGTTTTGTTCTGTTCGTTGCTGTGTGTTTCTTTTGGTACCAAAATGAACCCAATGCCTTTGACAACCAGTGACAGGGCACAGAAATGTGGGATAGCATTTTGCAATATGAGTAGAAGAAAAACAAATTCAGATTTTTTTATTGCTCACCATTTTTATTGATTTAGGTAATTATATAGTCACAATAGAAAGTCGCAGCCATAACCTGTCAAAACAATACAATCAGTCAACTGAATATTTTTCTTTGGAATGATTATACAGGAATAAAACATTGCTGTCATGGAGTTAACTCCAGGTGGCGCATGTTTCACAACACCATATTGTGTACATGTTTTCATATTCAACATTGATGAACAAACTCAGCAGACGCAAATAATAATAATAATAAAAATAAGAAAGAACCAATAAAAAATATCTGTATTTCTTGGTTCAAACCTTTTAAAAGATTTAACATCTCTAGATTTAACATATCTATACTTATGTTTAATTTGATTGATTTATGTATGTACATATACGTATATAAAGAAATTTTGAGATGTTAACTTTTTGATGTTTCTACAGAACTTCACTTTCTTTTTAAGAAAATGCAGAAAAAATGAATGAGGTGACAATCTTCATGCTATATTAAAGTCTTTCAGGAAATTATATATGTTATATGCAGTGGATATACGCTCTAAAAACAAATGTTTAGGCTCAACAAAAAAAAAATAACGCAACAGCTGCATCAATCATTTTTGAGTTATGACAACTTCTAATGCAATTAAGTTCAACTAATGAACTATATTGAGTTAGGGAAATTACCTTTTCCTACAATGAAATGTATTTTCAATTAACACTTAATTAATAATTTGTATAATAGACATGTTTTTAAGTTGATTACTGATAAAAATGAAGTTGTGCCAACTAGTTTTTCCACATTATTTAAAAGGAATTTAAGTGTTATAAGTACCATAATTATGAACACAAGCTTTTAAGTTGACAATCATTTTAAAATTTACGTTGCTCCAATTAGATTTTCAAAGATTAAAAAAATGACAAAAGATTTAAAAAAAAGTGTCAATACGTGAAATTAGATTACACAAAATGAATAACTTTAAGTTGTATAATAATAGTAACTAAAATCCAGTGTCATTTACAATACAAATATCATACCTAACATCTCTGCAGGTTTTATAGACATAAAACACTGAATGAAATGAGCAATACAGACAAAAAAAGAAACACTTTGCGTCTACTACTTTTATCCCTCTCATAGAACTATCCACAGTCCAAAGGCTTTATTCAAAGAGAAAACTGACTACAATGGAGCTAGAAGGCTATCTATGTGAATGACAAAAGATTTTTTTTTTTTAATGTGTCAATACATGAAATTAGATTACACAATGTAGTTGACAGGAACATGAATAAGCAGAAACGTAATCATGCTCTTCCTTCCTGTAGCACAAATGAATAGCCCTCTCTAGATGAGCAGATTTGTCAAATGAAACTTTATCATTCTTTCCCACTGCTATGGTAAACTAAATGGTAGATATTGAAATTACACAGCTAAACATGACTAGCATTAGTACAACATAATCCATCAACTTTAGCTTGTGTAGCCTAACCATTTAACATGTCTGGACAAATTCAAACAGTTAAGACTGTGCTAGAGGACCTGTACAACAAATACTATACAAAGGACATTTCAAGGTGAGTATCATTTCATTACCCTAACCCAAAATTCTACTAAAGCATAATCTCAATTGTGATATGACCAATAGTAGACTCAGTTATATTTAGGGGAGGGGACTTGAAATTATTGACTTGAAGTTAACAAGCCAATTTGATTAAGTTACTACAACTTAAATTTTGTGTTTAACCAATTAATGCAGAAATTTCAGTTTAAAATACACACAATATTAAGGTGATGTAATTATCAGCATCATTCTGTCAACACAACTTTTTAGAGTGCAGTGCTTTTGCTTTCACTTTGCCTCACAGACGAGTAATCCTTCATTTCAGAGAAAACGAAAGTGATAATAAGTCTGCTTTGCTATCTCACTGAAGCTTTTCTCTCTTTCAGTCTTTGAGTGCAGTAAAATGGCTGAAGCCAGTATTTCAATCAATCAGGAGCATTTTAGTTGTTCGATCTGTCTGAATCTACTGAAGGATCCAGTGACTACTCCATGTGGACACAGCTTCTGCATGGTGTGTATTAATGGGTTTTGGGATTCAGAAGCTGAGAAGAAAGCCTACGGCTGTCCACAATGCAGAGAGACTTTTGCTCCAAGGCCTGTCCTTCGCAAAAGCAATATCCTAACTGGGATTATTGACATACTGAAGAAGACAGAACAGCAAACATCTTTTGCTCAAGCTTTAGATGTCATTTCCATGGAAGCTCAGGATGTGGAATGTGATTCTTGCATTGGTGTGAAAGGGAAAGCTGTGAAGTCCTGCTTGACATGCCTGGCTTCATACTGCGATACACATGTTCAGGCTCATCATGAATCTCCCGCTTTCAAGAAGCACATGCTTATCAAAGCCGTGAATAACCTCCAGGAAAAAACGTGTGTTCAACATAACAAGCTTCTTGACGTTTTCTGCCGCAAGGATCAGAGAGTGATTTGCTACCAGTGTGCGATGGTCAAACACATCGATCATGATACAGTCCCAGTTGAAGAGGAGTGGATGGAAAAAAGGGTATGTGATTAAAATGTTATTTCTGTTTAATACAGGTATAAAAATGCCCATCTGTGTGTGACTCAAAATTGCTTTGTAATTACCAAAAAAAAAAAAAGTAGAGTAGAATAGTAGAGATTGATTCAATTTGCACTTTGTACCCTTGCTTGTAAAGTTGACTGAACAAGTTTTTCATTAACAGAAGTACTTTGAAGATCTACAACAAAAATATCAGAATAGACTTGAGAGCAGAGAGAAGACATTGCTGGAGCTAAATGACTTGATAGTGGCTTACAGGGTAAGTATGACAAATTTCTCCCATTTACCATGCAGACATCGTATCATATACGCACCAAACTCTCACATCCTTATCTTGATTAGAAAACTCCTTTCATTACTGATTATTAGATCTTGTCCTAATAATAATCCCTTGTCTAAAATCTCCAAAACATTTTGGTTATCTAAATTAACAGCACAAAATAAAAATAAAAAAATAATAATATGTTGTATTTTCACTGCATTTTTTTCTTCCATTTTCATGTATAATTTAAACTGCTTTATTATGGAGCATAAAAATGTTGCACAAGCAAGAGCACAGTTATACTGAACATCTGCACAGCTGTGACTCGGCCGCAGTTGATTACAGCCATGCCGTTTTTTTATATGGAAATAGACCCCGAAGAAACCCCACTCACTGATAACCCATCTGCAAGCTGCCTAGCTTGCTCACAATGATTTATACAGTCCTGTCAAAGGTGACATTGGCTTCCCTTCTTCCTTTTCATCTTCTTCTGACAAGCTTTCATATTTTAAGTCGGAAGTTATATACACTAACACTACATAGTAACAGTTTCAGCTAAAAAAAATTAAGTGATACAAACAGTGAAGCATCCAAGTGCGGTTATTCTAAATATGAGCATGTTTGGAACAGCACTCGTCCAATCAAATTAGTGAACCGCAAATAACTGTTATATAAAACATCTTTATCAGAGGTGGGACCAAGTCATTGTTCTGCAAGTCGCAAGTCTTGGCATTCAAGTCACAAGTCAAGACTGACAAGACACAAGTCAAGTGCTTAAGTTTACATTTTGAGTCCTAAATAAGTCATAATGCTTTTTTTTATTTTTTATTTTTTACCAAATTTAATACCAGATTTTTAATTAGTATATTAAATTCAAGCAAATCATTTTGCTTTTTAAATTTCTAGTTAAAACATTATAACTAATAAAGCATAAAATTGATAACTAATCTAGCTGAGACTTCTGGTGTTTGCAATTTTAAAAATTCGTATTTATATTAATAAGGCCCAGCAGAAGCTGCAAACTACCCTAAGAAAACATTTGAAAAGTTTAGCACAGTAAATTTCCCCATCCCCTTTCTCCACTGTCTCGTGTTCTGTTGGCAGCGCTCTGCACAGGAAGCGGTGGAGGACAGTGAGAGAATCTTTGCTGAGCTGCTCCTCTCTATTGAGAAAAGACGATCTGAGGTGACGGAACTGATCAGAGCTCAGGAGGAAGCTGAACTGGCTCAAACTGCAGAAGTACTAAAGCAGCTGGAGCAGGAGATTTCTGACCTGAAGAAAAGACAAGCTGAGCTGGAGAAGTTGTCGCAGACCAGCGGATATGTCCATTTCCTCCAGGTAAAATCACAGGTCTTAATAAAGTCTTGAGCCACCAGAAGAGCTTCAGTGCTTTACGGCACAAGTTCTACAAATCTTTGGAACTGTTTTGGTTATTTAACTGGTTATTTTATTCATTTGAACACCATTCTTCCAAAAGATACTACCCTAGTGGGTTTTGGTGGTGGTGGTAGAGAGTGCTATCTAACAGTTCAATCCAAAATCTCTCAAATGTGTTCAGTTGGGTTGAGATATCATGACTGCGAAGGCCATGCCATATGATTTACATATTTTCCTTACTAATTAAACCATTCTGCGAGTCTTCGTGCCATGTGGATGGAATGTTATATGATAAAGATGATCAGTCAGAATTACACTGTATTGATTTGCAGTGACCATCCTTCCCTCTAATGCATATTTGACCCAGGTTCTCATCTCTTTGTTCCACCAGGGGAAAAGTAGAGCAATAACCAAAGGGCCATAAACCCTACTGACATAAATCTGCTGATAAAATGTGGTTAATGTGATTAAATATGATTAATGTGCAGCTCTCCCTTAGCAAGCTAAACATTTGATAATGTAACCATGCCTCTTTCTAAAGAACTACATTGTATGTCCAGAAGTTTGTGGACACTTGATCATCAAACCGAAATGTGGGCCTTCCCAAAAATGTTCAAAGCACACAATTGCATCCAACATTTCATGTTCTAACAGGACAATGCCCCTGTTCACAAAATGAGGTCCATGAAGACATGGTGTGTTAAGGTTGGAGTTGAAGAACTCAGGTGTCCTGCACAAAGCCCTTACCTCAACCCCACTGAACACCTTTTGGAATGAACTGGAACTGGAGCCTCCTCACACAACATTAGTGCCTGATCTCACTAATACTCTTGTTGGTTAATGAACACAAATCTCCACAGCCACACTCCAAAATCTAGTGGAATGCCTTCCCAGAAGAGTGCAGGTTATTATAACAGCAAAAAGGGGATAAATGAAAGGAAGATGGATGAGTGTGAAGGATTTGAGACTATGGAAAAACATTAACATATTGAAAGTGATATAATCTGTTCTGAACAATTTGCTTAAATATTAATCTTTGTCTTTCTCTCTGTTTTAGAGATTTCAGTTCCTGAGTCCTAAACTGGAAACTGCTGACACTTTTAAGGTTACTTTCAATCACCAGTGGTCATTTGAGAATTTTAAGAAATCTATAATCCAACTGAAGGAGGAAGTGGAAGACTTCAGCAAAGAAAAGTTTGAGAAAGTTTCTGAAAATGGTGAGCATTTGAATATTGAAGGATATTTTAGGACACAATTACACAGTCTGTATTACCAAAAGTTTGTAGACACCTGGACACGCTCTTATGGCTGAATGAGCACAAATCCCCACAACCATGCTCCAACAGCTAGTGGAAAGCCTTCCCAAAGGAGTGGAGGTGAACTTCATATTACTGCCCATGGTTTTGGAATGGGATATTCACCATGTACATACATTATGGGTGTGATGATTGGGTGTCCACATACCTTTGGCCATATAGTGTATATTTAACACGCATCTATAGTCTAATATGGAAAAGAACTGATTGTAAACATTTCATATTTTGTAAAAATCCTCCTTTTTTACTTTTTAAAATTTCAGCAGGGGCCTTTGACCAGATCATAGTAATGCCTGAGCCAGAGACCAGAGAGGAATTCCTGAAATGTGAGTTTCATTCGTGTAATTGCTGATATAAATTTTTCAGACCTTGAAACTAAAGTCTAGTTATATGTTGTATGCATTGCAATAAGATATCAGTATTGAGAATAATATAGCTTTGAAAATATAATATAATAATATAGCTTTGAAAATAAAACCCGTAAACAGGCAGTGTCTACACCTTTGGCAGCCATGATGGTTTCTGTCAGACTGATTAAATGATCTGAGGAAACTTTAACAAAGTCATGTGACTCAGATACTCAAAACAGACCAAACTTGGATAAATGATAACAGTTTTTGGTGAAAACGTTCTCATGTCCCCTACATGTGTTATGTATTTGTTTGTGTGAATCTGTCTGTTTCTTCATTAAAACCATTCAAAACTCAGTGCCATTTATTTTGGCTGTTCCTTAATTTTTTTTTAATGTATGGATAATACACATTTATTATTACTCTTGAGGGTCTTAGGATTAAGGATTGGTAGTTGCAATTCACTAGGGTTGGCATTGGTTCAGTTTCAACATTAAGTAAAACATAAAAATATATCATTTAGAGTTTTTTTTCCATACCTTAATGGGGCAACATATCCTTGGAGACACAACTTACAAATAAACTATACAATATACTATAAATTGATAAAGGGCTTGTGTTACTTTAAGTCCAACTGAGTTAAAGACTAACATGAATTGTTTTTACTTTTCATTTTCCACTGCCTGTTTAAGGGTTCATAAACCACCTTTAAAAAAAAGGAAATGAAAATATAATTATGCTCATTTAACTTACAGTAAGTGTTAAGTCATTCCCATTGTTTTATTGTTCTTTATCATTTTTTCCAGATTCTTGTGCGCTATCTCTTGATCCCAACACAGCAAACTATTACCTTGAGCTGTCAGATGGTGACACGTACGTGTCATGTGATACTAAACGGTATGAATATCCTGATCATCCCGAGCGATTTACATCCTGGCCACAAGTGCTCTGTAAGCAAATTGTGCCTATGCGTGGTTACTGGGAGGCTGAGGTAGATGGTGAAAATGGAGTATCCATTGCTGTGTCTTATAAAGGCATCAACAGAAAAGGATCTAAAAATGAGTGTCGTTTTGGACATAATGCACAGTCATGGAGATTAGTTCGATATCCTAAAAAATACTGTTTCTGGCACAATGATACCAAGACTGATGTCTCTGGTCCGATATCCAAAAGAATTGGGGTCTATCTTGATCAAAAGGCAGGAGCTCTGTCCTTCTACACTGTATCTAATAAAATGACCCTGATTCATAAAGTCACAACCACAGTCACTCAGCCCCTGTATGCTGGGTTTGGGCTAGGTACTCGCTCCTCTGCAAAGATTTGCCTTCAAGTCTCAGAAGCTAAAATGGCTGCTGCTGAGTGTTTGAAGAAAAAATGAATTTCATTGGTAGATTTTTACAAAAAATACTATTAGAAAGTTTGAAGAGCTTATCATTTCAAGTTTAGCTTAGCTTAGCAAATACACAAATTTCTCAGTTTGGGGATTAATAAAGTACAATCTTATTTTATTTGCCTATTGGTCACTGGTTTATTCTAAAAATAAGTTTAAAAAAAAAGGGGGGGCGGGTTATGTTTTACTACTTTAATCTTAGAAACATGGAACTGGGTTCATATTATGCACCTCTATGAGTTAACTTTTGTTAAGTTAAAAATTGTTTGTACATTTTCTAAATTCTTACTAAATTATGGGCAGTGTACTGTCTCAGCAGTTAAGCTTCTCTGTTACAAATAGGAAGGATATTATTTTAGTGCCGCCATGGTCCCTGTTTTGACTCCTAAGTAAGGTTCCTACCCTTGACCCATACCCTGTTCCTACTGTACTGTGGGGCACTGTACCAAGGCTGTGTTCTGTCCCTGACTTCTTCCCAAGCAGGGATATGCAAAGAAAGCATTTGCTTGTATTATACACATCTTTGTATACATGTACTGTATAATGCTAATTAAGGCCAGCCTTATTTGTTTCTTTCTTTCACAGTTGGTATTCAGAGTCAATAGTTCTGCAAAATTTGTTTAATATTATTCAGAGACTTTATCTGTAACAGCTAAATCAGCATGGAATTTGCCAGACTCAGTAAGATAGAACTCACTGTAATCAAAATTATAATATGTGGTGACATAAGTATAATAAATATGATCAATATGCCTCTTTCCATTATTTCAATACAATTAAAATTCTGCTTGCTGCATTTCATATACTATACATATTCAATAGTATTGGAGCTCCCCATATGATATATGATCTGTTTGTTGTTGTGTTTTGTTTTTTTAATTAAACAGTGTATTGTGTATTAGGAAGTGTGTTTTACAAATGCCATTTGGAATTATATGTTGGAATTATATTGTATTAAATACTCATTAATAATCATTAATTTGCCATTTTGGTGTAAGCCTCTCATGGTACAATCCAATAGTAATCTCAGTGATCTTCAGGCTGTCCAAGTCGGACCATCTTCAGCAGGCAGTGAGTGATTTCCAATTGATGAAAACTCCAACTAGAAGTAGGGCATCAGGATGGATCAGGCAGGTCTGGAAAGTAGAGGGGGTCAGGATCACTTGATCTCAGGAATAGCATATGTACCTCGACAGAGGGAAAGAGACAGACAGACAGAGAGAGCGAGAGAGAGAGAGAGAGAGAGAGAAAGAGAGGGAGGTATGCTTATGGTCCCATAATGGTTAAGGACAATGTACTTTGCGTGAGTGCAAGTAGGGACACTGGCAGACTAACTATGACAGCATACCTTAAAGATAGAGCCAGAAGGTAACACAGACATGAGGGCGACCTGGGACATAAAGCAGCCAGCCATTCCATCATCAAGAAATCTGGGTGAATGCATGAGAGTGGCGTGGCAACAGCATCCAAACATCCCAGTTCACCACAACACTCTAGGCCTGTGAGCTCTCTAGATCTGCTCCTTTGCCAAAAAAAACTATTCACAAAAAAACTTGACTAAACAAACCTGTTTTCAGCCTAGACTTAAACACTGAGACTGTGTCCCAAACTCAAAAAAACGAATTCCATTTTTATTAATAGTTTTTTTCCCCCAATCTGTAGCATATATAAAGAAAAAAAGCAGTGGGCTTAAAACAGAGCCTTGCGGAACACCAAAGTTTACCTTAGTGTGTGTAGAGAAGTCACCATTTCCATTTACAAACCGATAACGATCAGTCAAATAAGACCTGAGCCCAGAGAGGGCTAAGTTTCTGAATGTTGGTTTAATTTTTTACTACATATTGAAATATGGTCATCTGAGTTTATTTATTTGTCAATAGAAGTTGGTGAGGACCAGACAATTTAGGCCCTGAGAAATAAAAACATATAATTGAAAGAGGGTAGCTTTCCCATGACTGTATATACATCCCTTTGTTGCCACAATTTTACTTGTCTAATAATGGCTACTTGCAGCATGATAATACGTCAAGTTACAAACCATATATTGTCTCAGACTGGTTCCATGAACATAACAGTGAGTTTGTTGTACATCAGTTACCAGGTCTAAATCCAATAGACCAGATTTGCAGCATGAATGTGCAGTGGACAAATCCATCCATCCATCCATCCATCCATCTTCAACCGCTTACTCCTTTTCAGGGTCACGGGGGAACCTGGAGCCTATCCCAGGAAGCATCGGGCACAAGGCAGGGTACACCCTGGACAGGGTGCCAGTCCATCGCAGGGCACACACACACACACACACACACACACAGAGAGTCATACACTATGGACACTGTAGAAACGCCAATCAGCCTACCATGCATGTCTTTGGACTGGGGGAGGAAACCGGAGTACCCGGAGGAAACCCCCGACACACGGGGAGAACATGCAAACTCCGCACACACATGGCCCTGGCGGGACTCGAACCCCGGACCCTGGAGGTGTGACAAATCTGCAGCAATTATGTGATGCAATCATGTCAACATGGACCAGAATCCCAAAGGACTGTATATAACAACTTGTGAAATTTATGCCATGAAGTATTGAGGCTGCTGCCAGAGCAGTGAGAAACCCTACCCAGTATTAGTATAGTGTTCCTAATAAAGTGGCAAACAAAACAGTCAAAGTACACAAATCTTCAGACACAGGAGCAGACATACCACCAGAATCCTCACAAAACTCAACAATGATCTTACACTACTTAGTGGAATATCTTGATTTTAAGAGATGGCTTTTAAGATTGTTTCTTTTCCTACTACTTCTTGATATCATCAGGAACAAAAACCCATCCAATTTTCCACCAGGACCATGGCCCTTACCTTTTGTGGGAAACATTTTCACTGGTCTTCATTTCAAAACAATAGACAAGGTAGGCTAAAAAGACCATTTTGACATTTTCTTTTTTTTGTTTTTGTTTGTTTGTTTTTAATCATTATAAATTCTTATAAATTCTGTAGTTTTAATTGATGGTTCCCTGAGCAGGAAGTAGAAACTTAAGTGTTGACAAATTTTGGAGAGTTTTCTGGATGTGGTTCTCTGTATAGTTACAGTGTTGTTCTCTGTACTGGAAATTAGTTTCTAATTAATATTTGAGGTTTTGGTAGACTTATACGACTATTTTTTCAAGATGAGATCTCATGAGTGGCGCGGAGCATTGCGATCATCATCCTTCTCTTCAGCTGGACACTCGAGCTGTTAATCCAAATCTCACTAGCCATTAAGAGTAAATCGCTGTTAAACCCTGCTCACACGTGAGATTTGTGGTAGAATGATGAACATAAACTTGTGGAGCATAAAGTTAAAACTCTGGCATAAAAATTCTGGCAGCACATTCATCATTATCATTAATCAATTTGTATAGCGCTTTTTACAATGGACATTGCCTCAAAGCAGCTTTACAGAAATATCATTTTTACATTTACAAGCGACTTACAAATGAGAGCACACACACACCAATGGTAGCAGAGCTGCATGCAAGGTGCTAGCTTGCCATCGGGGGCAACTTAGGGTTCAGTGTCTTGCCCAAGGACACTTCGGCGTGGGATCACCAGGGCCGGGATTCGAACCACCAACCCTACGATTAGTGGATTAGTGGACAACCCGCTCTACCGACTGAGCCACAGCCGCCCTATTGGATTCATAACCCATGATTAATAAAAGGAAGTTAGAAAACTGTTAACAAAGAATGCTTGCAAAGAATATTTGTCATTGAGCTCACTGTTTTCAGTTGCAGATTGTTTTTCTTCTTTATTGTTGTATATTTTTGTTAAGTTCTTGAAAAGTTTCATTCAATACTTTTGGCACGAATTTAATTCCACAAAAAACCTTAAAAAAAGTTTTGTATCAAAGTAATAAAAATATTTTGGGATACATGTATAAAAAATGTGCAACCACTATCTTTCTCTATTTTCTCCATTACTTGTATATATTTACACTCAGCTTGCTGAGAAGTATGGAGACGTTTTCAGCCTGCGCTGGGGCAGTGAGAAAACTGTGTTTATCTCTGGACATAAAATGGTGAAGGAGGCTCTCATTACTCAGCTGGACAACTTTGTAGACCGACCTGTTGTCCCTCTCTTTCACAAAATCTTTAATGGACTTGGTAAGTGTAATAATAATAATAATAATAATAATAATAATAATAATAATAATAATAATAATAATAATAATAATAATAATAAATAAGGGGTGGGGTATGTACTTTCCTCAATTAATACATATTGTTTTCTTTTCACCATTATTACATTGTCATTGACACCAAATTATCAGGAGAATCTCTTTTCCTAAAAAAAAAAGTTAAAAAAGGACAATGCTTTGATGACCTAACAGTTATTTGCTACGTACACTATAAAGTTTGTACACTTCAAAAAATGTCTGAGTTAAAAACAATGCAATTTGTTTTTGTTTTTCTTTGTAACTACTCCATTTAACAAATGCTGGATTAATTTAGCCTAGCAAATGGGTTGTTCATTTAATCCAACATGTTGTTGAGAAGATGAACCATTATTTTGGGTTATATTTACCAGATTGCCAATGATGTCTTTTCTTACTTTATATATTTTGCTTAAAGTAATACTTGTAAAAATATGATTTAATTCATATGATAAGGCTAACCTGTAAATAAACATGTCTAGCTTTGCACACAAATACATTTTAGATTAGGTAATGGAAATCATACATTGAATAAACAAAATGTTCAACACAGACAAAAGAAACCTTTATTATGAATTAGGAGGGGGAAAACACAATTAATAACTATGATGCAAAATATCTTTCAACATTAAACATTAAAATAATCATTTGATTAATATTGGAGTTAACCAGCTTTAGAATTAATACAATCAGATATGTAAGAAACAGTCCAGGTTCCCCCTTTTATCTGTTTTATATGTATCACTGATACCTTTGAAGTGATCTTTTAGAAAAAAATCTAACTAATAAAATAATAAATTGAACACTAGTAACCATAAATAGTTTTGTTTGCCCAGTGTAACCTCTTCTACTGACATTGTAAGCATTAGCACATACATTCAGCCATATTTCAAAAAGATTTGGAGCAGATTCTTCATGTGAAACAAATAAGTCATATGCAATTAAAATATTAAAAGAGGAATTAATAGTGGAATATAATATTCACAAGATGCTTAAAATAATGTCTGGCCAAATACAGGACCATTCTGGAAGAAAACCTGATGGAGTCTGCAAAAGACCTGAGACTGGGACGGAGATTTGTCTTCCAACAAGACAATGATCCAAAACATAAAGCAAAATCTACAATGGAATGGTTCACAAATAAACATATCCAGGTGTTAGAATGGCCAAGTCAAAGTCCAGACCCTG
>JAFFST010053726.1:91870-110513 GCA_022414735.1 Noturus placidus | reverse complement strand
TCCACTTCATGATTGTGTCCCACCTGTTGTTGATTCTTCACAAAAAATTACAGTTTTATATCTTTATGTTTGAGGCCTGAAATGTGGCAAAAGGTCGAACAGTTCAAGGGGGCCGAATACTTTCGCAAGGCACTGTGTATATATAGAAAATTCACAAATTTTCAAGCACCACTGTATATAATGGAAATTATATTTTTGTGCCCATTTAGGTCTTTTTGATCCCCAGTTTTTCCTCAACAATGCAGTCTCAAACATCATCTCCGCACTAGTTTTCAGTCATCGCTTTGAATACCATGATGAGAATTTCCAGAATATCTTGCTTTTGGATGCTGAGGCTATCTTTCTGGCAGGCTATCTTTCTGGCAGGTCCCAATCTCAAGTCAGTAGGCAGAAATTCAAAACAATTCAAACAATTTTTATTCACAGTTTGATTTCCTGGATTATATTACATGAAATATCTCATAACATCTTTGCAAATCTTATTTGTGACTAGCTTATTATGTGATGCTACATTGTGATATATTCACAAATAGATTCACCACTGTCTAATTGTTGTGTCCTCTGTGGAATCTTGTAGCTGTATGATGCCTTCCCTCGCCTTTGAATACCTTCCGGGTCCGCATCAGAAGATTTTTGCCAACTACACAAAAATAATAGACTTCTTAAAAGAAGAACTAAGAAAACACAAGGAGGACTGGGATCCCTCAAATACTCAAGATTACATCGACAGTTTCCTTCTAGAAATGGAAAAGGTTTGTTTAAAATATTAGCACATTTTCTCTGGAACAGTATGTGGGCCTCATTTGCAAAAAAAAAAAAAAGGAAGGAACCAGTCATAGACAACGTTTCACCATTGCAGCCAATAACATCTCAACATTAAATACCACTTCAGGATCACTCTTTTTATAAATAATTTAAAAAAGAGAGATGCTGAAGTGGTATTTAATGTTGAGACGTTATTGATTGCAATGTTGGACATGTTTGAAGCAGGGACAGAAAGCACAGCCACTACAATACGCTGGGGTCTTCTCTTCATGATGAAGTACCCTGAGATACAGAGTGAGCACATGCATACACCATTTCATAAACATCATAAGTCAGTCCTTACAGAGGAACGTGGAGAAGGAGTCTGTTGAGTCTGAAAACTATACTGTCCTACATTCAATTTGCTTCACAACTATTTTTGAAATTAGGACAATTGTCTTATTTTTCTAGAAAAAATGCAAGATCTGAAAATGGCTGTGCACCGACACTCCCCTTCCAACCTGATGGAGCTTGAGACATCCTGCAAAGAAGAATGTGAGAAACTGACCAAAAATAGGTGTGCCAAGCTTGTAGCTTGTATTATGCTCAAATAATCTCTAATTGGTGCCAAAGGAGCTTCAACAAAGTATTGCGCAGTATTGTGAATACTTATGTACATGTGCTCTTTTTGTTTTTGTTAATAAATTTACAAAGATTTCAAACAAACTTCTTTCATGTTGTCATTATGGGGTATTGTTTATAGAATTTACAGGAAGATAATGAATTGAATCCATTTTGGAATAAGGCTGTAACATAACAAAATGTGGGAAAAGTGAAGCGCTGTGAATACTTTCCGGATGCACTGGACACATTGTGGAATCCATCCCATGAAGTATTGAGGCTGCTGTCAGAGCAGTGAGAAACCACACCCGGTATTAGTATAGTGTTCCTAATAAAGTGACTGCTGTGTGTGTGTGTGTGTGTGTGTGTGTGTGTGTGTGTGTGTGTGTGTGTGTGAGTGTGTGAGGGTCACATGACCGGGCAAAGTTTATGCTGTGGCGCCCTCTGCTGGTCAGTAAGAAATGACAGTGACAAGTAAGGCGTGACAGTTAGAAATTTAGCAGTAAAATTTTTCTAGGAATTCTGAGTAGTTTACACAATCTCTTCCCTCTGCTCCAGCTACGGGTCGAGAGGGAAAAAAACAGTCAAAGTACACAAACCTTACCACAGACAAAACACCAGAATCCTCACAAACCACAGCAATGATCTTACACTACTTAGTGGAATATCTTGATTTTAAGAGCTGGTTTATAGGATTTTTTCTTTTCCTACTACTTCTTGACATCATCAGGAACAAAAACCCATCCAATTTTCCACCAGGACCATGGCCCCTACCTTTTGTGGGAAACATTTTCACTGGTCTTCACTTCAAAACAATAGACAAGGTAGGCTAAAAAAAGTCCATTTGGACATTTTCTTTGTTCCTCTTTATATATATATAAATCTGTCGCCAGAAATTGATAATAAAAAAATAATGAAATGTTTTGTGTCAAAGTAATAAAAATGCAATCATTATCTTTCTCTCTTTTCTCCATTACTTGTATATATTTACACTAAGCTTGCTGAGAAGTATGGAGACGTTTTCAGCCTGCGCTTGGGCAGTGAGAAAACTGTGTTTATCTCTGGACATAAAATGGTGAAGGAGGCTCTTATTACTCAGCTGGACAGCTTTGTAGACCGACCTGTTGTCCCTCTCTTTCACAAAATCTTTAATGGACTTGGTAAGTTTAATAATAATAATAATAATAATAATAATAATAATAATAATAATAATAATGGGGTGGGGCTTGTACTTTACTCAATTAATAAATATTGGTTTTGTTCTTCACCATTATTACAAATGATTTTACAAATGTCTTTGATACCACATTATCAGGAGAATCACTCCCCACCCCCAAATATTTTTGATGACCTAATAGTATGTACACAGTATGTGCACTCCAAAAATGTTTGGGGTTCTTTTAAACACATAGCTGGGCAACTATTGGATATAACACACACTGGATTCATTTAGGTTAGCAAAATTGATTGTTTAATTAACCCAACGTGCTGTGTTGAAAAAATAACCCGAATTTTGGGTCATATTTACCAGTTAATGATGTCTTATTTTCTTACTGTATGTGGGAATTATTTTTGCTTAAAGTAATACCTGTAGAAATATGATGTAAAGAGGAAAAACCACAATCAGTAACAATCATGTATTTAAACAGTCTGTACTGTATTTATATTTTTAAACATTAAACATTAAAACATTAATCATCATTTTATTAACATGGGAGTTAACCAGCTTTACAATTTGTACAATCAGTTATGTAATAAACATATCTGTAAAACATTTATAGTGTTACATTTTACACTGAAAATACAAGTGGTGGAAATATTACAGCCCAAGTTTCCCTTTATCATCTGTGGGATGACTGTTTTATATGTACCACTGATATCTTTGACGTGATCTTTTAGAAGCATAATAAATCAAACACTAGTAACCATAAATATGTGTGTTTGCCCAGTGTAACCTCTTCTACTGACATTGTAAGTGCCTCTGTGTATTAGCACATACATTCAGACATGTTTCAAAAAGTTTCCGAGTAGCTCCTGGATGTGAAACAAAAACAAAACTGAAAAGAGGAATTAAGAGCGGAATCAACTGTATTCACAAAGATGCTTAAAATAATTAAGCCCCTTTTATAACATTATATTGTAATAACTCATGGCAGTGTTTATAGGACGCATGTTCACAATGTTCACTGCTAAATATTAGCTAACCTAACAGGGTTTAGCTCCTGTTTCCATTTACATTATATATCAGATGTTAACTAATAAGAACTTTTTTCATGAACTTTTTCTCTCATGGTATGCATCTTGTCATGTTAACAAGAAACCACAAAATGCAAAATAAATAAATAAACAAACAAATAAATAAAAAGTCTGTCCTGAAGATTTCCTGTAGCAGAAAACTGACACTGGGAATTCCTTGCAGAAATGTCTCATTACAGAAATGTTCACTCATTTTATGGTAAATAACAGCGCATATATTTTAAAATCAGTTTATTACATAAATATCTTTCTTACAAGTCCCTGTAAATTAACTCACATCACAGTTACAAGGTATTGACGAGTCTTCTTCCATAAATGTTAAATGAATGTTTCCTAAAAAAAAAAAATACATCAGTAAGTCATAAGTGCAGACATCAGAATATCAATGATTACACATTTTATTTTGAGAAGCACCAACACATTTTTTAAATCGGGGTGTTGTTATTATTCTTAAATTATGTGGAGCAACAACCATACAAGTGCCTGTATAAAGAGCTGTTACTATAGAAACAATAATGTATTAGAATGAGCACATTAATATAAACTGTTCATGTAACAACCAGAACTACTTTCTGAGCCATGCTGTTATGCAAAAATACTATTGCACACCATCTGACCAATCAGATTGGTGTCACGTTGCAGGATTGAGACGGAAGCAAACGCAGACTTTCTTAGAACATTTACTTACATTTACATTTATTAATTTAGCAGATGTTTTTATCCAAAGCGACTTACAAATGAGAGATACAAGCAAAGTGATATCAAGCAGAGAGCAATACAAGTAATTCTACTATACAAGATCTATTAATTGATCTATTAATTTAATCATACAGCAAAACAAAGACCCTAAGACAAATATACTAAAACACTGTGGCATGAAACAAAATCCTGAGACAAGAAACAATCAACTTGGCATGAAGACATGAGTCAAAACAACGAAAGACAAGGAGACAGTGCAGACAATGACTATATATATACACCAGTGCTCATTAACCAAAATGTGAAACAGATGCAGGAAACTGTGACTTCTAGTGAGCTGCAGTGACTGATGGGAAATGGAGTCCAGAGTCTCTACATACGTGACAATTGGAGCATTCAGTCGCACTGTGATATAAACTGGAATATTTTATGTGCAAGTTCTGTGTTCATTCGTTCCCTTTTTTTGAGTATACATAAACAAGTGTATAATTTGTTTATAATATTCATGATTGGTACTGAAATATTTTACATGCATTTCATCTTTTTTCACAATAATTATAATCATATATTTATCAATATAATTTGTTATTATATATTACATATAATCATATCATCTATAAATATAATTTATATGCTGTGTCATGCTCTGAAGGTGTTGCTCTCAGTAATGGGTACCTGTGGAAAAACCAGAGGAAGTTTGTCATCACACACCTACACCACTTTGGTGAAGGGAAGAAGACTCTAGAGCTGAGTATCCAGCAGGAGAGCATAATTCTGTGTGATACTTTCAAAGCAGAACAGGGTAAGTGGCCACTCAGAAAGTTATTATTCAGGAGATTCTTGGGGAGGTTTCGTAGCTAAAGCAGGTTTCCCCATTAACTAAGAAATATAAAGTATCTCAGTTCAGGACTATTTGTTACAAATCATATATGATGTTTATAACAGATTTTAAATAGACATTCCCCAACCAAATTATGTACAGTTTGCAATCAAAATTATTCATCCTCCATTGCAAACCAGGTTTATTGTCAAAATTGACAGACTTTCAGCTGTTTGCAATGAACAAATTAAACAAACTCAATTGAAATTCAAAAACTTTTGCTGTTATGACCTGCTGAAAATTATTTCCTTTTCTCCTTAGATTTATATAGCACTTTTCTAGACACTTTCATTGTATGGGTGGACATCTCCTCAAACAGCACTTGTATGTGAATGGCGCACTTATATAGCGCTTTTATCCAAAGCACTTTACACTGTGTCTAATTCACCCATACCGATGGTAACAGAGCTGCCATGCAAGAGGCTAACTTGCCATCGGGAGAAACTTAGGGTTCAGTGTCTTTCCCAAGGACACTTTGGTATGTGGAGTCACATAGGCCCGGAATCGAACCACCAACCCTATGATTAATGGATTAGTGGACAACCCGCTCTACTGACTGAGCCACAGCCGCCTAGTATGTAGCATCCACCTGGATGATGTGACGGCAGCCATAGTGTTCAAGAACCAAACACCAGCAATTAGTGGAGAGAAGAGAATTTATTTAGAGAATGGAGATTATTAGGGGGCCATTATAGATTAGGGCTAATGGGGGGATTTCTCTAGGACTTCTACTCTTTCAAAAAGTAGAATTTTGTCATTTTTAATGACCACAGAAAGTCAGGACCTCTGTTTAACGTCTCATCCAAAAGACAGTGCAGGTTTTATAGTATAGTGTTTTATAGTACAGGTTTTATAGTATAGTGTCCTTGTCACTGTTCTGGGGCATTAACACCCAAAGACCACAGGGGTGAGCGCCACCTGCTGGAATCACTAATATCACTTCCAGGAGCAACCTTAGTTTTCCTCAGGAGGTTTCCCGGTACTGGCCAGGCTCAACCCTGCTTAGCTTCAGGGGGAAACCTGGCAAGAGATGCAAGAAAAGGAGATGCATAGCTTCTGGCAGTGCTCCTAAGGAATCTTAGCCTATACATCATGAGCAGTGACCTACAATTCAGTAATATTCTTGGGATTGCGAGCTGGATCCGCCATCTTCAATCCCACAGGAGATTTTCTATTGGGTTCAAGTCAGGTGACTGTGATGGCCCTGTAGAATCTTCCAGGACTTCTACTGCAAGCAAACCTTGGTCAAATTTGAGGTATGCTTGGGATCATTGTCCTGTTGGAAGGTCCAATGATGCCCAAGCTTCAACTTCCTCACAGACAGCATGATATTTTTTCCTAGGATTACCTGATACTTCACTGAATCCATCTTGTCTTCCACACACTGCAGGATTCTTGTGCTAGAGGATGCAAAGCAGCCCCAGAGCATCACCGAGCCACCATCATGAGTGACTGTGGACAAAGTGTTCGTTCTTCATTCTTCTTTCTCCAGACATACCGCTGATCCATCATGCCAAAAAGTTCCATTTTGTTTTGTTTCATCGCTCCACAGAACAGAATCCCAAAACGTCTGTGGCTTATTTATATGAATTCAAGCCGATATTTCTTGTGCTTTTGGGTCAGTAGCAGTTTAAGTCCTGGAGTTCTGGCAAGGAAACCTTCTGTGTTTACTGTGCTCACTGAAACCTCAGTGCCTGTTGCCACCAAGTCTTGCTGCAGGTTTTTTGCAGTCACGCGAGGGTTTTTCACAACCAGCCTTCTCAGAAATCTTGTAGTAGCCATTGATAGCTTCCTTCTTCTGCCCCATCCAGGTATTTAATGTATTTTCTGCTACTAGCCAGTTCAGGTATTTCATGTGTTCCAGCTCAAGCACACCTGGTAAAACAAATGAAGCCCTTGATTACTTGTATCAGGTGTGTTTGAAACAACACTTGTTTTGCATATGTGTGCTGTTGTGAGGGATTCTATTCAGGGGGTTAAATAATTTTTAAACTGGAGAAGTCATTATAAGTTGCATTTTCACATGAAGCAATGATTGCAAACCACTGAAAGTCTTTAAATGTTGACAATAAACCTGATTTGCAACAGGGGTTGAATAATATTGATTGCAACTGTATATAATGGACAAATCATATTTTTGTGCCCATTTAGGTCCTTTTAATCCTCACTTTTTCCTCAACAACGCAGTCGCAAATATCATCTCTGCACTAGTTTTTGGTCATCGCTTTGAATACCACGATGAGAATTTCCTGAATATCTTGCGTTTGGATGCTGAAGCCATTGTTTTGGCAGGTTCTGACCGAGCTCAGGTCAGTAGGCAGAAATTCTGCTCTTAGAACAATTCAAACCATTTTTATTCACATAAAAGTTTGATGATTTTATGGATTATGTTCCATTAAATATCACATATGCAAATCTAATTTGCGACTACCTTATTATGTGATGCTACATTGTGATATATTCACAAATAGATTCACCACTGTCTAATTTTTGTGTCCTCTGTGGAATCTTGTAGTTGTATAATGCCTTCCCTCGCCTCTTTGAATACCTTCCGGGTCCGCATCAGAAGATGTTTGCCAACTACACAAAAATAATAGACTTCTTAAAAGAAGAACTAAGAAAACACAAGGAAGACTGGGATCCCTCAAATCCTCGAGATTACATCGACAGTTTCCTTCTAGAAATGGAAAAGGTTTGTTTAAAATGTTAGCACATTTTCTCTGGAACTGTATGTAGGCCTGATTCGCAAAAAAATAAATGGCAAGGAACCAGTTACACTGGTTACAATGGCCAACCATTAACACTTCTCTTTTTGAATAATTTAGAAAAAGAGTGATCCTGAAGCTGGATTTAATGTTGAGACATTATTGGCTGCAATGTTGGACATGTTTGAAGCAGGGACAGAAAGCACAGCCACTACAATACGCTGGGGTCTTCTCTTCATGATGAAGTACCCTGAGATACAGAGTGAGCACATGCATACACCATTTCATAAACATCATAAGTCAGTCCTTACAGAGGAACGTGAAGAAGGAGTCTGTTGAGTCTGAAAACTATACTGTCTTATTTTTCTAGAAAAGGTACAGGCAGAGATAGACAAAGTGATTGGACAGTCACGCCAGGCCAGCATGGCTGACAAACCCAACATGCCCTACACTGAAGCTGTTATTCATGAGATTCAAAGGATGGGCAACATTGTGCCTCTGGGTTTTCCCAAGATGGCTTGTAAAGATACTGTACTGGGTGGATTCTTCATACCAAAGGTTTGACCTTAATCACCAAATTAAATAATAATTATGTATACACAAATACAATGTGACAGATTATATTAATTTTTTTCTCTCATCATTAGGGCACAACTGTGACTACAAACCTATCCTCTGTGCTTAATGACAAGAATGAGTGGGAAACACCAGAAACGTTTAATCCAGGACACTTTCTGGATGATCAAGGCCAGTTCCTGAAGAAGGATGCTTTCCTGCCCTTTTCAACAGGTACAGCAAATATTCAAAGCTATATATTGTAGATGTCTGAGAAATGGATAATACAAACAAGAAATAACAGTTAATGTAATACTTAGAAAAAACAGGTGTTATTTATGCTTCATGCAGGTAAGAGATCATGTCTGGGGGAGAAGTTGGCTCGTATGGAGCTCTTCCTGTTTTTCACCTCTCTGTTGCAGTGCTTTACTTTCTCCCCTGGTCCTGGAGACGAGCTCAGCTTCGAAGGCCAGCTGGGCTTCACATATGCACCCAGACCCTACTGCATGTGTGTCACCCCACGCTAAGATCCCATACACAAATATATACACTTTTTAGCTATTTGTTGTAAGAAGCCTTATTTTGACCCATATGATATATTCCAACAGCTATATTCCATTTTATTTCCAAATTACAAGCATGAAGACTTTTATTTAAGTTTATCGTACAGAAGAGCTACAATGCACAATATATTGATTGACACGATTCAGTTTTAACCACACTGTAATTCTCCCTTTATTGTGAGGGAAAATATTTCTTCAAACACCTATAATTCAATTCTATTATATTTGTATAGTGCTTTTAACAACAGATATTGTCACAAAGCAGCTTTACAGAAATATATAAATTCAAAATATAAAATTTAAATGTATGACTATATCCCTAATGAGCAAGGAAAAACTCCCTGAGATGATATGAGGAAGAAACCTTTAGAGGAACCAGACTCAAAAGGAAACCCATAATTCATCTGGGTGACACTGGAGAGTGCGATTATAAATCAGTTCTCTTCTATAACTGTGTACTACATTGTCAAAAAATGCAATTGTGCCAAAGCCACCTTCATGGTTTCTAAGTGGTACCATCCTTAGTAATCTTATTCATCTTTGGGCTGTCCATGTGAGATCATTTTTAGCAGCAGCGTAAGTGATGAGAACTCCACCCAGAAGTAGGGCATCAGGATAGATCAGGCAGGTCCGGAGAGCAGAAGGGGTCAGGATCACTGGTATCTCAGGCGCAGCATGTGTAGCTCAACAGAGACATACACACACATAGAGAGAGAGAGAGAGAGAGAGAGAGACAGAAAGAGATAGAGAGAGATCATTAGGTCTACACACTACTTTCACACACTACAGACAATTTAGAAATGCCACTCAACCTACAACGCATGTTAAACTGGAGGACGAAACTGGAGTAGCTGGAGCAAACCCCCGCAGCATGAGGAGAACATGCAGACTTTGCACACACAGGATGGAGGAACCCCAACCCCAGAGGTGTGAGGCAAACATGCTAATCACTAAGCCACCATGTCCCCAATATAAAACCATTACAAACATTATATTGCATGTAGTTTGCTTTACCAAAACTGTCTAAGATATTCATTAAAATAAACACGTTGAAAGCATCTCCTGTTTAATGTCATACATGTCTAAGCATCAGCTCTGGTGATCTTATCACATTTGGAATCAGATGAAATATTTTCCTCTAGTAACTCATGAAAGACCATGTTACATAACACAAGCCTTATTTCTTTCTGTAGCACTATATGCAGCTGTTCAAATCCAACAAGTCACGTAATGTGACCACTTTTTATTATGATGTTCTGTGTATGGTTAATTATTTTATGGCTTTTCAAAACCATTGTACTGTATTTAAAAAGGAAGGTGGAATTCAGTGGTAAAAATAGCACTGGAGTGTGCTTCCCCTGGAGCAGAATGTAAATAGTTCATTGGGGCCTCTGTTTTACTTGGAGAACACAAGAGGCTGATTATGTAACCATGAACTCCTGACCCGTGTGCAAAGCTGTAAACATGTTAGCTTGAGGTACACTAGAGGACTATCCAAAGCATTGCTCCACATAATCTGTCCTCGGGCCAAGATGATTTTTTATTCCTTCTACGAGCTGTTCACTTTTAAAGAGTGGCTGATTTTCACTGCAGTTCTATTGTTTTTTATTCATATTATTTGGAACAGAAATTCACCTAACTTTCCTCCTGGACCTCTGCCTTTGCCTTTCCTGGGAAATGTCTTTACAGGAGGTGACTATAAAACAATGAATAAGGTGAGTTTTTTTCTTTTTTTAAGTCTAATGATGACTATAGAAACAAAGTGAGAACTATCTGTACTGTAACTCAGTATTAAACAAATGAACTTAAACATGTATAGTGTAATCTATATTAGTAAATCAGATGCATTTGATATTTTTAAGATGGTGCACTATGCTAAACTAGTGTTGAATCAGTTCTTACAGAATAGCATTTGTTTGAAAGGTTAAATCTATGGTTAAACATAAACTATAGGCATTAACACTCTGTAACTAAAATGCTCAGTATGAAAAAATTATGGTGATTTCAATACACATTGATTGTATGTATGATTAAAATGTCTTTTTTCCCCACAGTTAGCAGAAAAGTATGGGAACGTTTTCAGTCTCAGGAGAGGTTCTACCAAAATTGTGTATGTTTCTGGATATAAGATGGTGAAAGAAGCTCTTGTCATTCAAGGAGAAAGCTTTGCTCGTTGTGTTCCACCTTTATTTAATGAAATTTACAAAGGCAGAGGTAAGTCTGAACAACTGAACAAGTGTGGATACAATATTTTTTACTTAAATTCATTATGTTTAGAAGACTACACCAAATAAGAATTTAGCACTTTCCATTGAATGTGAGTGTACATCCTACATTGTGTGCATTGTGTTATCATTTAGATTACTAAATAGCATTCATGAAAGTAAAATAAGGCACCGCCTGCACCTTGAGGTTGGATGTACATGTTTACAAAAAACAATCACTTTGACTTTAACCTTCTTCTTCTTTCTGATTCATATAACTTATTATTCTTCTGTATAATGGAACATGGGTGGAAAAGGTCTATCATTTACCAATGGGTACTCATGGAAGAAGCACCAACAATTTGCTATTAGTTACTTCAAGAACTTAGGAGAGAAAAGAGAGACTCTACAACACAAAATCCAGCAGGAATGCTACTTCCTGTGTGAAGCATTCAAAGAGGAACAGGGTGAGTTCTGTAGTAGTGGAGCAAGAACAGTATTTTTAAGGAAATTTCCGGTGTACTACAGCACAGATCTCTGATTCAGGCTCTGATTCAGGCCTGAGCTTGGGTTACTGTCTGTGTGGTATGTTGCATGTTCTTCTTGCATCTGCATGGGTTTTCACTAGGTTCTCCAGTTTCCTCCCACATCCCAAAAATATGCCGGTTGGTGGACTGGCTATTGTAAATTGGGCCTAGGTGTAAATGAGTGTCCAGAGACTTGTGTCCAGTGTTTCCAGCATAGGCCAACACTATATATATATATACCAGGGAAAAAGCAGTTACCAAACATAAATAAATGAATTAATTTATAATGGACGAATGAATGAATGATTTCTTGACTATCAAAAGAGTTGGATATGAACTGTTGGGAGCTGCCATTTTACTGCCAGCCTCACGTGCAAGCACAATCTCAGTTTACCATGATCCTTAATAAATTCCATCAAAACCTGCGTTCATTAATAACAAGAGTGCCATTTCCCCAAGACCATCCCCTGATTACTAATGATACACACCTTTTACCAATCACACTAATCCCTTCAAATAAAGTCCTGTTATTACGTTCTGTCAGTGATTATCCTTTTGTTTGGCTTGACATTCTGATTTTGTCTTATGGTATAAAGTTTGAGTTTGTCCTAGTACCTGCTCTTCACTCTGCTTTGGATTGCCTGCTTTGGTTTTCTTTTGTAATAAACCTGAATTTACATTCCAACCCTGGTTCATTGTTACACAGAGAAGACATTCAATAGCATTTCATTGGGGACCAGATTTATCAAATCAAAAAAAAAATTGAAAATGATTATATCCATCACATAAGTCATCACTCATCGTACTTATACACTCAGGTGCACCTACCATGTAGGCCATTTTGTAAGTATAAAACTATAGACAGTATATGTTGTTGTTATATTATATTATATTATTCCTTCCAAGCACAGTAGTGAGTGACAATGGCATGGAAGTGTCATGTTAATGACTGTTGTGCTGCTGTGGGTGTATCAGGTACAACAGTGTACCCATTTTAAAATAAGAGTTCTTGTTTTTATGTACAACGTACTGTATGTCCAATGTTAGTAACTCCAAATGAGATATTCAGATTGTATAGTTTTTTTTGTTGTTGTTCTCTCACCTCACATTCAAAAAGTCTTCACCTTAACTGCAGGCTGTCCATTCGACCCTCTCATCAAAATCAATAATGCAGTAGCCAATGTGATTGGCACCCTGGTATTTGGGCATCGCTACGAGTATGATGACATTCAGTTTCAGAAACTTCTACGCATGAGCGCAGAGTCGGTGTATCTGACCGGCTCTGTGTGCAATGAGGTAAAGGATTCAGGTTGTCACTCTAATGAACAAAAATGAAGTGCATCAGCTCAAATTAGGGCTAATTAATGAGAAAAATACTCTTTAAATCGAAATACGCTGTACAACAAGATTTTGTGTATTGTTAAATATATTATTATTATAAAGCAACATTCTGTGCTTTGCTGCTTCAGTTGTATGACTCATATCCAAGCATAATGAAAATCTTACCAGGACCTCATCACACTATAATAGCAAACTATCACAGACTGGCGGCCTTTTTGGGAGAGAAGACTGAGAAACACAAACAGGACTGGGACCCGACTGAGCCTCGAGATTACATCCATTCCTACTTAACAGAAATTGAGAAGGTAGTAAAATGTATTATTGAAAGATGCTAATGATAAGATATAGTTTAGTAGTATGTATTGGTTTATTACATATAGGCTAGAAGAAGAAAAATGTTTGTGGACACCTGACCATCACACCCATATGTGAGAGAAGACATGGTTTGGCAATATTGGAGTGGAAGAATTTGAGTGTTATGAACTGAAAACCTTTGAGTGCCCCTGACTGAACACCTTTGGGATGAACTGGAACAGCTACTGCAGCCCAGACCTCTTCACCCAACATCAGTGCCTGTCCTCACTAATGCTTTTGTGCCTGAATGATCACAAATCCCCACAGCCACACTCCAAATCTGGTGGAAAGCCTTCCCAAAAGATTGGAGGATATTATAACAGCAAAGGGGGACCAACTCCATGATAATCTCCATGGATTTAGAATGGCCACATATGGGTGTGATGGTCAGATGTCCACATACACTTGGCCGTATATGACTGTTTATTAATTTTGATAGTTTCGTTTAATGTGCATTTCCTAAAACAATTTTTAGAGGAGAAATGACAAGGAGGCCCAGTTTAACACAGACAACTTGGAATGGTGTATGGTGGACCTGTTTGAGGGAGGAACCGAGACAACAACTAACACCCTACGATGGGCTCTGCTTTACATGATAAAATATCCACAAATACAGGGTTAGTGTCGGTAAACAAAAGTTTACGGACACCTGATCATCACACCCATATGTGCTTTTGAACATCCCATTCTAGATTTATTCTCCCCTTTGCTGTTGTAATAACCTGGAATAGGTTTGGGCTCCTTAAATCCTAAGGCCCATATATGGGTGTGATGTTCAGGTATCCACAAATTTATAGTGCAATATAGTGTATATTAAACTTATTAAATCAACCATAAAATTGCCTTTCCTTCCAATTAGAGAAAGTCCAGGAGGAGATTGGATGTGTGATTGGACAGACACATTTCCCCACTATGGCAGACAAAGCCAACATGCCCTACACCAATGCTGTCCTTCATGAAGTGCAGAGGAAAGGTGATATTGTCCCACTGAATATGGCCAGGGTGGCCACAAAAGACACTACACTGGGGGAATATTTGTTACCAAAGGTAAGGGGGAATGCATTTTCGTAGTCAAACTTAAAGAGTCATTCATTTATCTTTAGTAACCGCTTTATCCTGATCAGGGATGTGGTGGATCCCAAGCCTATCCCAGGAACACTGGGCACAAGGCAGGAGAGTTCACTGAAAATGGAATGCCAGTCCATCACATGGCATACTCAAATATTTTACTGAAAGGTGGTAGAGCCGGTTGTACACTAATCATAGGGTTGCCAGTTCGATTCCCGGCCCACATGACCCCAAGTTGCTCCTGATAGCAAGTTAGCACCTTGCATCGCAGCTCTGCTACCATTGGTGTGTGAGTAAATGGGTGAATGAGAACTAGTGTAAAGTGCTTTGGACCCACTAAGGTTAAAAAAGCACTATATAAATGCAGACCATTTACCATTTACCATTTTCTCTAAAATATAGAGGAAAATATTACTTAAAGTTTATTAAACAGATACTAAACTGTACTATATGTTATACTGATGACTTCTTCTTCAATTAATAACCACCTGTATTCAATTTTATAATTATTTTAGGCAATTTTTCTTTTGTTCATAGGGAACCATAATGATTACCAACCTCTCTTCTGTGCTACATGATAAAAATGAGTGGGAAACACCAGACACCTTCAACCCAGAGCACTTTCTGGACTCTGAGGGCCATTTCCGAAGGAGAGATGCTTTCCTTCCATTCTCTGCAGGTACAACTAAATGTATTCATTATCTAAGTCTACATAATGCATCATTTATGCGGTATTATTAACCAAGAAAAGCTGTTGAAATTGAAAAAGTCCTGATCTTTAGATGGCTGTGCATTGTAGGTAAGAGGAGGTGTCCTGGTGAGTACCTGGCTCGTGTGGAATTGTTCATTCTCTTCACTTGCCTCCTGCAGAAGTTTACATTTCACCATCCACCTGGAGAAGAGCCCAGTATGGACTGTCAGCTTGGCTTTACTAAGGTCCCCATGCCATACAAGTTGTGTGCCTCCCATCATTGAAGGATAGATTTGTAGGCATAACTGAAAACATGGTAGTGTTCAACAAAGATGCATGACATGAAAGCATTTCATATAGAGCTTTACTAAGTGACCTACATGCAGTACGTCTTTGAAGAAAGTTTTAAATCTAATTTCATTTTAAAATTATTATGAGTATTTATGGAGTACTTACTAAACATTATAAATTTGTCATTCAGCTTGGATTCAAGTGTTTTGGAAAGTTGTTTTTTTTAAAGAGAGCTGTTGTTAAGCTACTCCTTGACCCCTCCGACCTCTGCAGTTACCATCTAATCTTCAACACACCTGCCATTTCTATCTGATTTCTGAAGAAAGTTGTTGCTAACAGCTTTGTATTTTCTAAGTAAAAATAAGCTTCAAGAATAAGCATGATGTATTTAAATCTGGTTTTAACTTTCACTGGTTCAGTGAGTGTATGCTCAGTGAATGTTTTCTCTTTTATTCCAACTGTTTTAAAGTTCAGCTTTTCAAATGCCCACTTGAATAATCTATGAGCGGTAAAGAATTGTCCAGCCTATTTCATTGACTAAATAGCATAAAACTCAAGCATTTATGAAGAAATTCATAAGCAGGAAGCTCAGAGGATATGTAAAATAAATATGGAATTTATTATATTTCTAAAGGTTTTAAAACTGCATTTATGTCACCCATGTCTATGCAGGTATACACTCTGGAATTTGGATCTTATACCTAAGAATGTGTCTCTCAGTGAGTGAGTGTGTGAGTGAGTGTGTGAGTGAGTGAGTAAGTAAGTGAGTGAGTGAGTGAGTGAGTGAGTGAATGAGTGAGTGAGTGTATTCTTGGCCTGTTGACGATCTGTTGTAATCCTAGCAACATTATAAGACTCCAGGTGCATTTTTTTAAAATAAGAAATGATTAATCATTGACCTTGAAGCATGATGTTTATGGCGTGTGTTAGATACTATCTGGACATGCCTATGTGTGCGAGTATACAGGAATAACGAACACCATTTCTGCATCCCAGTACTCCTGTCTCTCTCCTTTGTACAAGGAAAGGATTTCCAACAGTAACATTTAATGGTCTTTAAAGTCAGCATGTGGCTATGTAGAATTTGCCAAATTTTATGTAAAGAAATTGATATGATTGCTCTGCCTCAGATGATTATAAGTTATAGTGGGCATAGATAACTCTGTACAGGTTGGGACTGTATTAGAATGAGAAAGATTACCCAGAAGGTAAAACATAACATTCCTCTCCAGCCCACCTTTACCACAGCACACATTTAGAGCTCTTGTCACAGTCTTGGTGACACAAGGGGGACCTAATGTTTTGGCTTATCTATCTATCTATCTATCTATCTATCTATCTATCTATCTATCTATCTATCTATCTATCTATCTATCTATCTAGAGAGAGAGAGAGAGAGAGAGAGAGAGAGAGAGAGAGAGGTATAGTTAAGGACATAATGGTGAAGGACAATGTTTTTTAATATTACAATATTATGGGGCCCCCTTTGCATGAAAATTGAGCATAAATACAGAAAAAGAATATCACAAGTAATTGGGAGGGGAATTGGGAGGGGGATTATGAGTGGAATCTCCTCAACCACCACTAGTGTGGAGCATCCACCTGGATGATGTGACGGCATCCATAGTACACCAGAACACCCACCACACACCAGCTATTAGTGGAGAGGAAAGAGTGATGTAGCCAATTCAAACTCGACCTGGGGAAAATGCTAGGAAGGCCCAGCCTGATAGATGAACCCTCTCAGATGTTCACCACATATGAATGGGAGCTGGCTGACAGGAGGGTGTCTACAGGGTGGCAATGGAGGTGACACAGGTGTGCAAGGCTGAGGGCTGCCATAAAGAAGCCAAGCTACAGTGTCCACCATGCATGGATCTTATTTCTGCTCTCAAGAATGTTTGAGACAGCTGGCAAAGCCACAAACAGCTCAACAAGAGGGCAGGAGCGGTGCTCCAGCTTGAGACCAACAAGATGGTCTCACCAGCCGAGCTCCAGCCGGAGGTTGACCTCCATATGGGGTGACCTCATTTCCAGAGCTCCAGCCCGAGATCCAAGAGGTGGCCTCATTTCCAGAGACACACGAGGGGCCCAGCTTTCAACGTGGACACCTCAACCCCAAGGCTTGAGTCTGAGATCCATGAGGTGGTCTTCCCTGTGAGCTCCAGTCGGAGGTCAATGTGGCAACCTCCGCTCCAGAGCTTCAGCCTGAGACCCCAGAGGCAGTCTCACCTGCAGAGTTCCTGCCAGAGGTCTGGGGTTGAGGTTGCCACGTTGATTGCTGGCTGGGGCTTGGCACAAATCCCCACAACCATGCTCCAACATCTAGTGGAAAACCTTCCCAGAGGATTGGAGGTGAACATCATATTACTGCCCATGGTCTTGGAATGGGATATTCACCAAGTACATACTTTATGGGTGTGATGATCAGGTGTCCACATACTTTTGGTCATATTGTGTATATTTAAAACACCTGAATAGTCTGATATGTAAAGAAGCTGATTGTAAACATTTCATATTTTGTAAAAATCCTTCTTCATGGGCCTTGTATTTTTACTTTTTAATATTTCAGCAGGGGCCTTTGACCAGATCATTAGAATGCTTGAGACAGAGACCAGAGAGGAATTCCTGTAATGTGAGTTACATTTGTGTAATTGTTGATATAAATGCATCAGAGATTAAAACTAAAGTCTGGTTATATGTTGTATGGATTGCAATAAGTTGTCGGTGTTGGGAATACACACGTGTGCGTGCATGCGTGTGTGTGCAGGAAGTTGGGGAAACAACACACTGAAGCTTTTCTAGGAATTCAGAGTAGCTACATAATCTCTTCCCTCTGCTCCAGTTCAGCTACAGGTCGAGTGTTTAAGCAAAACAGTCAAAGTACACAATCCTTCAGACACAGGAGCAGACATACCACCAGAATCCTCACAAACCACAGCAATGATCTTACACTACTTAGTGGAATATCTTGATTTTAAGAGCTGGCTTTTAGGATTTTTTCTTTTCCTACTACTTCTTGATATCATGAGGAACAAAAATCCCTCCAATTTTCCACCAGGACCATGGCCCCTACCTTTTGTGGGAAACATTTTCACTGGTCTTGACTTCAAAACAATAGACAAGGTAGGCTAAAAAGACCAT